>RJWJ010000975.1:0-159164 GCA_004363605.1 Indri indri | reverse complement strand
CTCCCTTTGTGATCCATTTCAAAGCCATTTCTGACGTATAAACCACTTCCGTGAGATCGGCAACATACACATTCCTCTGAAACAAGTTTAATTGTGGAAAGATTAAAGAAACAGAAGTCACTTAAAAGCCTGCTTTTCAAAAAGAAGGTACAAACTATTACAGAGTTCATTTGTGGAAGTTAAAGGTGGAAAATGGAATGATTATTCTAAAAGAATATAACAAGCAACTCCATGAATACAATTTGTTTCCTATACCAAAGCACACTAAATTCTAACTTGATACTTCCATGTTACTAGTTTTAGGCACTTAAACTAAAATATTAGAGCTATCAGTATTTTAAAACTATACATATTATTTAAAAAAATGAAGCTCTAGAAACACTTCAAAAAAGAAATTAAAAAAACCACAGAAACAACACTTTAAAAAAATTAAAGGTAAATATTCAAGAGCAGTAATCCCAGTAAGTTGATTATAATGTCTGTTACTCACATTGACATCTTCTCGAATTATTAAAGGTTTCATTTTTTGAGTGCCACAGAGTAAATTTGCAATGGTTTCATTGTATATCTCCATATAAGACACACGCAAGAGAAATTCCCTATCGGGAAACTGGAAGAAAAAATATGTAAAAACATCAGTGAGCATCCAGTTATGAAAACCTAGTATTATATGCTTACATGCTTATATCAAAGAGGTAAAGAAGGAAGTTATGCTTGTAAAACAAAATCCATGATTCTATGTTGACAATAACAAACACAAAAATATAAAAGCATTGTTTCAGAAATAATGAAAAGTAACGTATCACCAAATTAGAAGAGGAGAGCACTCATTCCAACTCTCCAGGCTCAAAATAAAACTCTACCATTAGATGTTCTTATTTTAATGAAAATGCTAATTTAAAACCAACTCTCAACTAATTAGGTTGTCTACTCCGGACTTCTACTTCCCTTATCCTTTACCTACACCCACTTTTTACTGTTTCTTTATAATCACTAGTAGTTAAACAAAGGCAATGAGGAGCAAACCAGTCTGATAAGATTCTCCTTTTCCTTAATGACGACTTTTTGTTGAAAGTATTACTGTTGCAGGATTCCAGGGAAAGAATGAAAGAACTTTAAGCTTTAAAAAGTAAATTTGTGGGGATAAAAGTAAACCTATGCTATGCCTTTCTTCTTTCCCCATGGATAAGCAAGAGATAACTGTAAATTTACTTCCTTTTATTATCATACAAGAAAAACACTAAGGTTGTTGCTACTTCTACCAGTATATACTAGAAATTCAGCTAAGTAATTTACCTTCTTAATTTTTTGGAAAATGTCATGAACGGCCCTGGGTATAACTCCCAAGTAATTTTCCAAACCCATCATAGTATACATTTTCCCTGAAGCAGTCTGCCCGTGGGCAAATATAGTCCCTGAACAAACAAAATACACAAAGATTAAAAATGAATCTGCAGTGGGTAAAACTATCAATACCTGTTGCACAGACACCCAAGACTAAAATGTTTCTGCAACACTGAGCGAATACAAACCATTGTAGCCTGTATGACAGAATCGATGATTGGTGCTGCTAGTTCTTCACACACATTTTTAGTAGTTTCACTACTATGAAAGACACGATCTACAAAACAATACCACATTTGAAGTTAAACCGAACAAATCAAATGTGTTTTCATTCTGAACTATTAATTACCCAAAGAAATAAAATTGTCAATCTAGGATGCTAAAATATTTAAGACAGTATTTTCTTCAACTTTTTGGTCCTTTGAAAAAAACCTCTCCTTGAGGTAAGATGTTTTGGTCCTCAAAGACAAAAAATGTATTACGAGTTAATGATCCTATGTGTTTTTACAAGGCAGTAGGCCATAGTGGTTGCACATGGAGGTCTGGAATCTGTCTGGATGCAAATTATATAACTGTGCTTTAAATTTCAATTTATTATCTCACTTACCATACATGATGGCTAAATAATTTTTTGTTTCCAATGAAGCAGTTTACAAAAGGCTTAGTCTGATCTTTAGTAATAAACCCAGTATTACTGATAAGCTTTCTGTACTCTTAATACCAAAACGATAACAAGCTAATTTTTGATGCTATTATATCTTACCAAAATTGAAGGATTTACTTCCATCAACTTGATAAATGGCATTACTGTCAGTTTTCCAGTAAACTTGGGCAGTTTCTCCAAGTGCTTCTTCTCTAAAAATGTAATACTGCATTTTAGGATAATTGGTCATAAAAGTTATGTTATAGGAAGGGTAATTTAAGGTTTCATCTTCTGAAGAACATTTTATTTTATTTTGAGACAGGGTCTTGCTCTGTTGCTGGGGCTAGAGTATAGGGTACAATCATAGCTCACTGCAATCTCAAACTCCTGGGCTCAAGCAATCTCCTGGCTCAGCATTCCAAGCAGATAGGACTACAGGCCTGTGTCACCACACCTGGCCAATTTTTGTATTTTTTGTAGGGGGTTGCGGGGGAGGTGTATCCATATATTGCCCAGGCTCGTCTCAAACTCGTGGCCTCAAGGGATCCTCCAAAGTGCTAGGATTACAGGCATAAGCCACCATGCATAGATGAAGAATATTTTAAAAGATAGTAATGATATATCACGTATAAAAGAAAGATGGAAGATCCAGCTTTGAGGATTCAACTCTCTTAAACGGGGTTTCAGTGCCTCCTGCCCTGTCATGGCAGTTTCCTTGTGAAACCATTCACTCACCCTTTGACCCAACACTGGCAGCTGAGGGGATAGATTAAAAATGCAACTGATTATGTTCCTCTTGCTTAAAAGTCTTGAAAACCTTCTGGAAACTTATGAAATCCTTAGCATAGCACATGAGACCTGGATCATGTCATTTCTCTCTCCAACCTCATCATCCTCTAAATTTCTATATGAGCCCTAAGCTCTACTTGCAGGTCCTCTCAAAATGACAGATTTAACCTCTTTGGGCCTAGAATATTCTGACCTCCCTTTCCATTAAGTAACTTACCTATTCTTTCACTCGTGAAAATTGTCAGGACTTTCCTGACACCAGCCCACCTTGCCCAAACTGTCATCGCTCTTACGGACTAATCATTTTAGCAAACATTCTCGACCTGCCCATCATAACGCTTGTCACAACCTATCCTAATGGCTTCTTTATGTTGGTGTCTTCTAAGGTATTAGATAAGGAGCTCCTTAAAAACAGGAAATCCCAGATCTTGATATTCTCTGTTAGTAAACGCTGTGTTTGATAAAAATTTCTCAAACACAGAAAATGTTAGCATTTGGAGTCGAGGACCAGAGGCTAGTGAAACAAACTGACTTCATTTATTCCCCTTCCTGGTTTATCTCTATAGCATTCACCACTTACATATCACCACTTAACTTTCTGTATCTTTAACTTTATTTTCTGTCTCTCTCCGCTAGAACGGAAGATCCACAGGGCAACGATGTCAGCACTGTTTAGTACTGTAAGGGTGCACTAAATATAGACAAGTATTTGCAGAGCGAACGAATGGATGCAGTCTTGAGTGCCCACTTAACACAATACAAGACAGACTAGGCCTTGCCCTCAGGGAGTGTAGAGACAGCCAATCAAGCGTAAAATGACTGTGACGACTGCCAGGAAGACACTCTCGGATACGGCTTCCTCAGGGCGTGGAACGGGGTGCGGAGGCTCAGGAGTGGGGAAAACGGCGCAGCGCAGGGGAGAAGGGCTTCGACGTCAGCGAGCCTGCGTGGCATTTAAGTGAATCTCGCAGCTGGACAGTATCTTCCAGATCTCGGATCCTCCCCTGTCACTTACAGACAAGGAAACCCCGGCCCACAGCGGGTGAGCGCCGAGTCACGAGGCAGTGCCGCGGGGACGCAGCTCCGGGAAAGGCCGGGGACTCGTCCCTCCCGCTCAGGCCCGCGCCGCCAGCAACGTGCACACCCACCTCCTGCTGCCGAGCCGCCGGACTCTCACGCAGACCGCCGCGGCCCCTTCCTCCGCCATCCTCTCAGGCCGGGCCCCGAGAAAACGGCCGAGACCCTCAGCCGCCGCTGGCGCTTTTGGGTGCCAGGGCTGAACACTGTCCTCCACCCCCACCCTTAAAGAGTTTGCAATCTGTAGAAGAAACCAGGCAGGTATATATGCTTTTTCACTAAAAGAGAATTGCGATTTTTTTTTATACCACACTAACAATTAAAAAAAAGAAAAGAAAAAAAAAAAACCGCAAACGATGAAAGTTGAAACTCACTGGCCAGTATAGAAAGGTAAGAAGCTCCTTGTGCTCCTGAGAAGCTCTTTAGTTTTTTTTCTTTTTGTTTCTTTAACTCTTGTTTCCATAGGCTGTGAGTTTCTAAGAGGCTGACTTAGGGGAAAGAACTACTGAGGACTGGAAAAGTTCATTTAATGTGTTGATACTTTGATTAGCTGAAAGAGAAAGCTATTCTAAATACAGTAATTCTTTCCCCAAAGTAGTGCTTGGTTTTCCTTTGTCCTAAATAAAGTATTTCTCCCTCCTCCTCCCCAATCTGAGGGGGATACATCCCAAGCCCCCAGTGGATGCTTGAAACCACAGATAGTACTGAACCCTCTATATGCCAGACAAGAATTCCTTTTTCCTTTGTCACAATTTTACTGAGGAAGACTTTTTCTTTTTTCTTTTTTTTTGAGACAGAGTCTGGCTCTGTTGCCCGGGCTAGAGTGCTGTGGCGTCAGTTCACAGCAACCTCAAACTCCTGGGCTCAAGGGATCCTCCTGCCTCAGCCTCCTGAGTAACTGGGACTACAGGCACGTGCCACCATGCCTGGCTGATTTTATATATATATATATTTTTTCAGTTTTCTAGCTAATTTCTTTCTATTTTTAGTAGAGACGGGGTCTCGCTCATGCTCAGGCTGGTGTTGAACTCTTGAGCTCAAACAATCCGCCCGCGTCGGCCTCGCAGAGTGCTAGGATTTACAGGCGTGAGCCACCTCACTGGCCTGAGGAAGACTTTTTCTTAACATAGATCTTAGCAACCTCAGCATATAATTTTTCTTTCCTTATTAAATCTAGAACTTTCATTTTTCTGCTTGAAGGAAGTACTTTACAGTTTCTGATTGGCATATCGAATTGCCAGCATCACTATTCTTGAGTTTTGGGACCACTATTATGTAGTATTGTAAAACAAGGGTTACTGGAACACAAACACTGAAACCAGGAGAGCAGATCTGATCTGATCATGGAGATGGTTACTAAGTGCCTAATAGGGTGGTGGCATCTGTAGCAGAGATGCACTGGACATCTCTGGACATGATTCACCTACTGGGTAGGATGGTGAGAGATTTCAGTACAGAAAGAACAGTGTGCAACTTAAGATTTATGAGTTCTTTATTTCTGGAATTTTCCATTTAATATTTTTGGACCATGGATGACCACAGGTAGCTGAAACTGTGGAGAGTGAAACCCTGGATAAGGGGGCACAACTCTATGTGTCGTAGTAGTTACTAACATTTTCTTTAAAAGTGGTTTCAGTCCTTTTCTGCTTTGATATAGGGAATATCAATAATTATCCACTTTCCCTCACCAAGAATGTGAGGCAAAGCAGTTAATAATTGTTCATAATTTAGAGGAGTTAAAAAGTCTGCTGACTTAATAAAATTATTAATATTTAGAAAGTAATTTGGCAATATTGATAAAAACTGAAGACACATATGCTTTTTATGCCAGCAGTTGTACTTTTAAGAATTTATGTATGGGCCAGGCGCAGTGGCTCACGCCTGTAATCCTAGCACTCTGGGAGGCCGAGGCAGGTGGATCGCTCAAGATCAGGGGTTCGAGACCAGCCTGAGCAAGAGCGAGACCCCGTCTCTACTAAAAAATAGAAAGAAATGATCTGGACAACTAAAAATCTATATATATATATAGAAAAAATTAGCCGGGCATTGTGGCGCATGCCTGTAGTCCCAGCTAGTTGGGAGGCTGAGGCAGGAGGATCACTTGAGCCCAGGAGTTTGAGGTTGCTGTGAACTGATGCCACAGCACTCTAGCCCGGGCAACAGAGCCAGACTCTGTCTCAAAAAAAAAAAAAAGAATTTATGTATGGATATATTTGAAGAAGTATATATATTAAATGTATACATGAATATATATGCACGTATACAAGACTATCAATTCCAGCATTCTTTACAAGAACAAATGAGTGGAAACACATTAAATGCCAATAAATATGGGACTAGTTAAATGGATGACATTATATTCATATCCAATGGAACACTACATAGCTGATAAAAGTAATGATATAGCTCTTTACGTGTACTTTAGAAAGCTAGTCATGATATCTATTAACTGAAGGAAACCTAAGATGCAGCAGAATTGTGTGCATATTGGCATTTTCAAAAGATATTTATATGTCTGGATATGCATACTTAATTTCTGGAAACATACGCAGAATGTGCCAGTTTTTTACAGAGTGAGGACTGCGTTAGTTAATAGATCTTTTATTGAATATTATTTTATAGTTATTAATATCATAACCATGCAAATATTAAGTAGTTGCTTTCGATTTAAAGAAACTAGTTAATAGATAAGAGTGGTAAATAAAAATTAGTCTCTTATTCAAGATTTGTTTTGGTTAAGCAGTTGTGTACTAGTATAGACTATTTTTTTTAATTGCTAAACTGTGAGGACACTTGGCTGTATCTAATAAGATCCAGAGTTAAGGAAGGTATGTTTTAACTGTTTTTGTTTTTAATGGTGGGCAAATATTGCACGTATTAATATTTACTTGAAGGGAAGGAGGCTGTCAAGAGGAGAAAGGGACATGATCAATGAAAGTCTCTGATCAGACAAAAAGGAATTGGTTCAAGAGTACAGAGGAGGCATCAGCCTTTCAGAGTTGTGCTTCTGACGGTTGCCATAGCTGTCATTGTTGTCGTCATCATCATAGCAGGTAACATTTATCGAATATTTACTATATGCCAGGCTCTCTGCTGTATGCTCTATATCCATTTTTTCATTTAAATTTTCAAAATTGTTCATCAAGAAATACTTACTGAGCACCTGCTATGTGCCAGATATGGTTCTGATGGGCACTGAGAAGAAAAATAAAGCCAGATCAGGAGAGAGGAGAGAGGGGGAGGGGAGCCAGGAGTAGGGGTGCTAGTTTCTTATGAAACACATTCTTGTGGGCAGAAGCAAGCAATACAGAATAAATAAGTAAAATAATTCATGGTGGGAGGAGGGGACACTTTAGTTGGGAAGTTCAAGAAAGGGCCAGGGCGGTGAACTTTGAGATAGAACTTATGTGATGAGGATGAGAGAGAGGGCATACCAGACAGAGGGTTCTAGTGGGTTCTCCTCAAAATAATCTACAGATATGCACATATATGCATCTTTTACTATATTTCATATCTTTTTATGTAGATAGGTACCTGCTATACATACTGTAGTGCACTTTGCTTAAAATGTGATCTTTATTTTAATATTTTCATTTTATTAAAATAAAATTTATTAAATTTTATTAAAATTTTAATATTTTCATTCAGTTCAAGAAGGAAAAGTGAATTTCTGAGGCATGTTAATTGCATGCACTTCCATGTCGATGTTTCAACTACTGTTTTTTCCCCACAAACGGTAATATTTATGCTGAAGCTGCAGGGGGCACTGTAGTCCTTCCAAAAGCATGGTGTATCCTTAGATAGTGTTTTATGGTACAGTTAAGCACTTTGAATTTATAGTTAAGTAAATTGGAAGTCAAATTGCAGGATATTTGTATAATAGGATTAAAATTTGTAATGTGTATATATATGCATTTATAATTTTATTATAATAAATATTGTTCTCAGCTTTTCCTCCACCCCTTGATGGCTTCTGCTTTTCTCACAGTTTTTCCTCTCCCTAGTAATCCAACAGGGAAGTAAGCAGGCAGATAGGTACTCCTCGTGTTGGTACTGTAGAAGGGCAGAAGCAGTGAGGTAAAAGACAGAGAGACTGCAATGTAGGATTGGGAGAAGAGATTTTGCAGAGCATCTTTCCCATGAGTTGGATAAAGCCCCTTGTTTGTACTAAAAACTGATGGAAGAGAAAGGGAGAATTTTAAGAACTATTGCTGTGAACTATGTATCTCATTCAGTTTTTGAGAAATAAAAGAACTTGGTATTACTTTTTTTAAATTTTTTTTTATTTCAGCATATTACCAGGGTACGAATGTTTAGGTTACGTATATTGCCCTTGCCCCACCCAAGTCAGAGCTTCAAGTGTGTCCATCCCCCAGACAGTGCACACCACACCCATTAGATGTATATATGGCCATCCCCTCCTCCTCCTCCTATCTGCCCAACACCCAACAAATGTTATTGCTATATGTGCACTTAAGCATTGACCAGTTAATACCAATTCAATGGTGAGTACATGTGGTGCTTGTTTTTCACTCTTGGGATACTTCACTTAGTAGAATGGGTTCCAGCTCTATCCAGGATAATACAAGAGGTGCTAGATCACCATTGTTTTTTGTGGCTGAGTAGAGCTCCATGGTATACATATACCACATTTTATTAATCCACTCATGTATTGATGGGCTCTTGGGTTGTTTTCACATCTTTGCAATTGTGAATTGTGCTGCTATAACCATTCAAGTGGAGATGTCTTTTTTATGGAATGTCTTTTGTTCTTTTGGGTAGATGCCCAGTAATGGGATTGCTGGATCAAATGGTAGATCTACTTGTATTTCTTTGAGGTATCTCCATATTGCTTTCCACAGAGGTTGTACTAGTTTGGAGTCCCACCAGCGGCTTAGCAACAAGGGGGGGCATTTCACCGATCAGGGGCAACTGCAAGGCAGTGCCTGTCTCAAGGCCTGCAAGCCAGCACCCAGAGCTTGTGCAAGGCAGAGCTCAGCATGGGGCCCAAGGCTAAGAGACTGATCGAAAGGTGTCAGCCCAGGAGACAACTTGCAGCTGGAACTCTTATAAACTTCAAGGCTATTACTGTTTCACCCCTGACCACATGTCTCTGTAAATCAAGAACTAGATTAGATTAGTATGCAGGCTCAGTGTTCCTGCTTTATACATTTTTACCTTTAACTTGTATGCTCAGCTAAGTCTATTCTTAATTTAGGGCTTAAAATGTTTATCTTGGAAAAATTTTGTAACCGTTTGCTCTTGGAAAAAGAATTAGGTAAGAGTCCCTTGAAACCTTTGGGGAGCCTTGAAATCTAAACAAATAATCTGTACACATAATTCTATGACCAAGGACAACTGCTTGCTGTACCAATAAATACTGATGTGGGACTTCACCTAGGGCATCCTGGCTCACAGGAATGCTGGAGTACCCCTGACTCCCCCATCACTTTAAATTACAGTTTGTCTCTGTCTCTATTATTTCCAAATCTCTGTGACGATCCTGCGTGGGATCTGTTTTGCTGGGAGCATCGCAAACTTCCGGCAGCTATAATATGTGTTTCTTCAAAGGATATATACAAATGGTCAATAAGCACATGAAAAGATGCTCAATATTCTTAGCCATTAAGGAAATGGCAATCAAAACCGCAATGAGATATGGGTTTATATCCATTAAGATGGCTTCTATCCAAAAACACGGAAAAGAATAAATATTAACAGGGATTTGGAGAAATTGTAACATTATGTCTTGTTGGTTGGATATGAAATGTTGATGCCACTGTGGAGAACAATTTGGCAGTTGCTCAAAAAGTTAACACAGAATTATCATATGATCCAACAATTCTGCTTCCCAACATCCACTGAAAAGAATTGAAAGCAGGGACTCAAACAGATACTTGTACCCTAATGTTTATAGCAGTGTTATTCACAATAGCCCAAAGATGGAAAAACCTAAGTGCTCATCAACAGACTAATGGCTAAACAAATGTAATGTATCCACACAGTGGAATATTTTTCAGCCTACAAAAGAATGACATGAAGACACATGCTTCAACATACACAAGCCTCAAAGACATTATGCTAAGTGAAATAATTCAGACACAAAAAGACAAATATTGTATGATTCCACTTATATGAGGTAACTAGAATAGACAAATTCATAATGACAGAAAGTAGAATAAAGGTTACCAGAGGATAGGCGTAAGGTGGGGGAGTGGGTTGCTATTGTTAATGGGTGTAGAGTTTCTGTTTGGGATGATAAAAAAGTTATGGAAAGGTAATGGTCAGCATCTGAATGTGTGTAACATAACTGAATTATAACAGTGCTGAATTGGACACTCACAAATGGTTCAAAGGGTAAATTTTATATTATGTTATCTTTTGCCACAATGAAAACACACACACACACACACACACACACACACACACACACACACATCCCCCCACACACACACACATTGCTAGGCCATATCCCCTGAGTTCCTGATTCTACAGGTCTGGGTTGGAGCTAGATAACTTAAATTTCTAATGGGTTCCCAGGTGATGCTCACACTGCTGGCCTAGAAACCACAATGGAAGGAATCTCTCCGTTAGAGAATGGTTCTTCTCACCCAACGAGAGAAGGAATGCAAAAGAGGATTTTCTTTCTTTTTTCTTTTTTTCGAAATGGGATCTTCCTCTGCCATCCAGGCTGAACTTCAGTGGCACGATCACAGCTCAGCACAACCTCGAACTCTTGGGCTCAGCCTCCCAAGTAGCTGGGACTACAGGCACATGCCACCATGCTTGGCATTTTTTTTTTTTTTTTTTTTTTTTTTACTTTTTGTAGAAACTGAATCTCACTATGTTGCCTATGCTGGCCTCAAGCTCCTGGCTTCAAGTGATCCTCTAGTCTCAGCCTCCCAAAGTGCTGGAATTACAGGCATGAGCTGCTGCATCCGGCCTAAAAGAAGATTTTAAAGAAAGATTCTAAATTGTGGGCTAACTCTGATAGAAGGTAGTAGATGCCTGAAATTCAGTGTTGAGTAGGATTCTTTAGTCTTGTCAGCATGTCCAGGCTCAATGGGAAAGAGTTCCGGGACAGAGGAGGTGGGCACACTGTGGTTTCCAGGAGGAGCAATTGACAGCACAAATGCCACATATTTATCATGCACAAGGTTTTCTGGTCTTAATCTTGTCCTTGCTGTGTTGATTTTATGGTATATCACATGCTTACACATAAATTCAATTCACGTCACAGAAGCATATATCTTAGGTGCAAGGCTTAAGCAAAAGTTAAGTCAATAGGGACCAGCCATGGAGTTGGGTTTTTTTGTTTTTGTGGTGGGGGTGGGTGTAGGGGAAGGACTTGGAATGAAGAGAAGAAGGCACAAGGGAAAAAGCTGACATATGGAATCAGCTCAAGGAAAGAGTGAGAAATAGAAAAATGTGTGCAAAGATTTCCTGTGAATCCCTAAGTACTCAAAAGCAGACCAAAGCTTGAGGACTGGGCTGAAGGCTAAATACTGTGATGGGGGCAAGGGTGGGCAATGACCAGTCCCATCCTGGGCTCAACTTCTCTTAGGTATCCCTTTTCTTAGGCAAAATGTACTGGAAGCCTGGGTTATATCTGGAATTCAAGAACTTTCCATTTTTCAAATACAGCCTAGATAACACATACGGTCCACAGGCTGCATTTTTGCCACCTGCAACTTTGGGCCACATTTGGAGGTGCCAGTGAAAGAATCAATCCACTGAGTCAGAATAAAATTCAACACTTTAAAAACTCTTATTCAAACAGACATCCATACATGTCTCCATATGAAGCATGTAACTGGTCTCATCAATAATAACCTCCGTAGACACAAAAGGCATTTATGGACAAATTGTGTTACAAGTTCTAAATAGAGGATGAAGCAGCTGGGAATGTGAAGTCAGGAGGCCTAAGTTCTGTTGCTATCTCAATAACAGACCTAAAACATAGGTGTTCGCCACTCAGTTCAGTTCAGTTTAACATTTCTGAAGTATTTATGAAGCACTTAGTCAAATGGTACATAAATAAGACAAAGTCTCTATCCTGAAAGTGCTTACAATCTAATGAAGGGATAAGATAAGTACAAAAATCAATAAATTCAAGACAGGGTATTAAGATGTTACAAGAGTGATAAAAGCAAACTGTTGATCAAGATTAAAAAGGACAAAACAAAGCAGTAAGTAAAGTGTTAACGTCTGCATATTCCATTAGCAAAGTCCTGGCATGTACAGCTCCCAATACAGAGTAGGCATTTGATAAAGGGCTTTTTGAGTGAACTAAATGACCATTATCTCTTCCCAAACCTAAATAGCCAATGACCCAGTCTATAATTTATTCACTCTTAATTTGCATAATTAGGCCCAATAGCTACTTCTGTGCCACAAATTACATGTTGATGACTGCATTAATAGCCAAGAAATGCTTTATAGACCTGGGCTCCTCAGACAGAGGATGAGCAACTTTGCTACAATCTGCAAGATAAGGAAAAACTTAAAGGGGGACTTAAATAGAAGAGGATATTGCGAGAACCACAAATGCAAATATGGTCAGAGAGAAGTTAAAATCTGTATGTTCTAGGGTCTGTAAAGTAAATGGTTTACCTCTAAAACTGGGGTTTGCTTCTGTCAGAGAAGGGAGCTTGGGAGGAACCAAGGGGTCACAGAGCCCCTGGCAGGGCTGCAGGCCTCACGCAGGGCCAGACTCTTGAGTGGGCCCCACCTGCCCTCTTCCCTCAGCCCTCCTCTGTCTGCTCGGCCCTCAGCACCCCACCACCCAGGCCCTCTCTGCAGACTGTTCTTCCCACCCCTCCAGGCTTTGGAGGACACCACTGCCCACAGCTCCCGAGTGGCCTCTGCAGGCAACAGATGCGTGGACCCAAAAAAGAGGTGTCCATGTCCAAATCCTGGAGCCTGTGAATGTGCCCATATTGTGAAAAGGGGTCTTTGCAGACGTGATTGAGGTAAGGTTGAGGGCAGGCCCTAATCCAGTGACTGGTACCCCTATAAGAAGAGAACAGAGATGCACACGCAGGGAGTAGACTAAGCAAGACAGAGGCAGAAGTGACAGTGATGCTGCTGCAAGCCAGGGGATGCCAGAGATCCTGGCACCTCCTGAAGCTGGAAGAGGCAGGCGGATCCTCCCGTGGAGCTGTCATGGAGCATGGCCTGCAAACACTTGGGTTGCAGACTTCTGGGCCCCAGACTGCAAGGGGACTTTCTGCTGTTTTAAGCCCCCACTCTGGCTGTGGTCCTCTGTCACGGCAGCCCCAGGATGCTGATACACAACACCCCCCACACCAGGTCCTCTCACTCACCCCCTTCCTGTAACTCCCCCTCCCCAATCCCCATCCCACCCTCGGGATCTGCTCTCACCCCCTCCTCCAAGCAGCCCCCCTGGACCGCTCTAGCTCACAGGCCCACCTCCCCTACCCTCTGCTGCCTGACCCTCCTGTCCCACCTGGCTGTCTGCGGTCTCCTGAGAGCAAGGCCCAGCAGCACCCCAGGCCAATCACCTTGTCCAAGCTCATATAGCTCCTGGGGTGGCTGTGGACATGGCCCCAACAAGTGGGGTTGGGACAGGTGAGGCAGGTGGGGTAGTGAGGCTGGGCATAGCTGGATTGTTTCCGCCAGCCCTCAAGCTTCACAAATGCTGTTAGCAGGGGTCAAAGGTCTGTTCTCTGCTTCTGGGCAAAGCGGCCAGGGAGGGGCTGCACTGGCCCCACTCAGCCAAAAAGTCTGCACGTGGGGGTGGGGCTGTCTGAGACCTGCAGTCTGATGCAGTCCTTGCTCCTTTCCACCCTCCCCTATTCTGCAATTTCTCCCAGGCCTCTGCCAGCAGGCAGGACCTCAAGCCTGCGGAGCTCCCTTGGCTGTGATGCGGGCCTGGAGGTTTCCTGCCCAGGTTCGCAGCCTGAGCTGGGAGCACGGCCCTCCCATGGGGGGAGGGTTGCCCCTCAAGCACGCTGCAGCTAGACTCTGGCGATGCCTTCCTCCTTCCAGTTCTGCTCCATGACCTTTTCCCGTGGAGTCTCCTGTAGTTTCAGGCACGCTTCCTTCCAGCCCTCATCCAATCTATGTTTGTCTGCCTGTTTATTTTTTTTCACTTTCATCTAAAATCTATCTTTCTTGCAAAGACACTCTGGCTGGTGGTTTTGCTCGTTCACCATCTTGCCCTCTCCCTAACCTCCATGTATTGATTTTGCCTGCAACTTCTGCTTTCCTGAAATGAACCCTTGCCTTTAAAATCCCTTACCTGTAAGCTACTGGGGAGTTTGGGTCCTAAGTATTAGTTGTCCATACTTCTTTCTTATAGCCCTGCAATAAATGCTTTTGTCTCTCACTGCAAACCTCAGCATCAATGTCTGGCTTTGCTGCACTGGATGAGCAGGCCCCAGTTTGTTTCACTAACACTTATAGAAGAGGATATATCATTAATTTTCAAACATTTGTCTTTTCTATGTATGCATTTAGGATATAAAAATTCACTGTAAGCTCAGATTTAGCTGCATCCCTTAAGTTTTAATAAATTGTATCTTTATTTTTTTTTCCATTCATAACATTTTATGTGTTTTATTCTATCTTTTTGACTATGGAAGTTTTTAAACTTGATATGAGTTAATAGAAGAGAATTTTAAAATTTTAATTATTTTTTGTTTGTTTTCCTTTTGTTATAGATTTCTGACTTAGTTGCTCTGTCATTTGAGGACAGACTCTTTTGTATGATATTTTGCCTTTGAAATTTGTTGGACCTTGCTTTAAATGGCCAGCATCTGGCAACATTTGAAAATATTCAGTACTCATTTGAAATGAATGTGCACATTTTGGTAGGTGGGAGGCCTTATTTAAGGTGTTGAGTACAATGAAGAGTTAAGGGGTTGGTGCCAGGCCTTCGCATTAACCCTCACTGGCCATGAAACCTGGGACAGGTCCTCCACACCAAGCCCACCTGGCCTCACCTGACGAGATGCGCTTTGGCCTACAGAAACTCAGGGACCCTTCATGCAATTTCTGTGTCTGTACATTGTTCCAGTGAGTGTGATGTACTGACACTTGTTCTTTTCGACTGGCTTATATTGCTCTTTTAGCCCTTCTTCTTCACCCCAGAAACACCTGCAGAAGTCCATCCTGGTGCTGAGCTGTGCAGAACTCAGCATCTACATCTTGCTTCAAGAAGTTCCACTCAACATAAACCAAAGATGTTTGCATCCAACTTCCTCTAAAGATTCAATGCAATTTCAATCAAAATCCCATCAAGTTAATCTGTGGATACCAAAAAACTAATTCTAAAGTTCACAGGGAAAGGGGGAAAGGCAAAAGACCAAGAATAATCAAAACCATATTGCAGGAGAACAAAGGTGGAAGACTGACAGTTCCCAACTTCCAGACTTACTGTAAAACAACAGTAATCAAAGTAGTGTGGTATTGGAGAGAGAACAGACAATTTGATCAATGGAACAGAACAGAGAGCCCAGAAATAGACTCACATAAATATAGCCAACTGATCTTTAACAAAGGAGCAAAGGTAATATAATGGGGCAAAGAACAGTTCTTGCAGCAAGTGGTGCTAGAGCAGCAGACAGCCACATGGCAAAAAAAAAAAAAAAAAATTAATCTAGAGCCGGACCTTATACCATTCACAACAATTAACTTAAAATGGATCATACACCTAAATATAAATCACAACATTTGTTGAACATTCTTTCAGTAAGTGGCACTGGAACAATAAGATATCTGTATGCCAAAATATAAATCCAGACCTTATACTATTCAAAAAAATTAAAATAGTAGATCCCAGATCTAAATGTAAAATGCAAAACTATAAAACTCCTAGAAGATAACATAATAAGAGAAAATGTGGATTACTTTGGGTGTGGTGATGATTTTTTAGGTACAATACCAAAGGCATGACCCATGAAAGTAAAAATCTACAAGCTGGACTTTATTATAATTAAAAACTCCTGCTCTGTGAAAGACAATGTCAACAGAATAAAGAAATAAGCCACAGACAGGAAGAAAATATTTGCAAAAAACATTTGATAAAGGACTTATCCAAAATACACAAAGAACTCTTAAAACTCAATAAGAAAATAAATAACCTGACTAAATAAAACGGGCAAATGACCTGAACAGACATCTCACTGAAGAAGATATACAGATGGCGAATAAGCATACGAAAAGATGCTCAACATCATGTGTCATTAAGGAAATTGCAAATTAAAATGGCAGTAAGATTGTTACTGATGGAATATCTGGAAGATGGCAGACTAGAAGCAGCCTGTGTGTGCTGCTCTCAAGGAGAGCATCAAAAGTTTCAGGGGCACTCTGGGAGGCCAAGGCGGGAGGATCGTTTGACCTCAGGAGTTTGAGACCAGCCTGAGCAAGAGCGAGACCTCATCTCTACTAAAAATGGAAAGAAATTAGCTGGGCAACTAAAAATATATAGAAAAAATTAGCCGGGCATGGTGGCGCATGCCTATAGTCCCAGCTACCTTCCCACAATAGTCAAAAAATCTCAGGAAGTCTTTAAGCAGCTCATTCCCAACAGCTGGGCCTCCCAGACCCACAAGTCAGTCTCCAGCCACCCAGGAGATGTTATCAACCCTGAGCTCCAGGAGCAACTGGAACAACATCTACGAACAAGCTTCACAAAACACCAGGGCAAACTGCCATCCAGGAACCAGCCGTCTCTGGGCATGGTGCAGCCTCAGGGCAAATTTCCAGGGACAGGTCAGGCAAAGGAGAAGCAAAGGTCCTCATGGCCCTCAGCCTTTGCAGGGGGAAGCAGCCAGAATATACAGGGCATGGAGTCCCAGGGCCCAGCAATGTGGCGGCTATGGAAAGACTCGAGCCTGCATCTGGGGCATTGTCTGGGGAGTGTCCAAAAAGATCTCTCCTGGGATTCAGAGAGATACCCAATGACAATTCCAGGGCCCAGCTCTGAGGAGGAGTTAGAAAGGGACTTGATGAGCCCCTCAAGAAGTAACACAAGGAATGACTTTCCAGGGAGCCCAGACAAGGAACATCTAGAAGATGTCCTGAAAGTCCACTTGAGCAGGAAGTTGGGGCAGATTATGGAAAACAGGATCCCTGTGAGTGTTCATCACTCCAGGCTTTCTATTGACCAAGCCCTGGCCCCTCCTGAAAACTCAAACACACACACAGAAACTGGAAATCTAGCATCCTCAGAGGGTCGGGAATCCTGCGAGGACACCTTGCAGGAACTTCTCCTTGATGCGGGCAGTCAACGTGTGCTGGAAGCACACATTAAAAGGTTACAGGTGAGGCGCAGGTGGGGCCTACCCCTCAAGATCATCAAGACCAAAAATCTATTTATGTTGAAAAAGGCTCATCCCCTGCTTGTTCCACACTCCACTTTTCCCTCCTGGGCCACCTGTGAATCTGGGGACAACTCTACAGGTGAAGTTCCCAATTTCCCAGGAGAAGATCCTTGGGAAGATCCAGGAGAGAAGGTGACAACAGAAAAGACAGTCCTCAACCTGACTGGTCCTCTCCCTGTCCCCTCACCTGTGGGTGAGGACCTCCAGATGGACCTGAGAAGGACCCAGTCTGGTGACAACCGTGGACACACAGAGGATCCTTCCACTGTTCAGGGGGGCAGGTGGCCTTCTCAGCCCCTCACTTGCAGAACCTGGCACAGTGAGATGGTCCTCGGGGCTGGGCAAGGCAGCCCAGAACAGAGTTCAAATCCAGCAATGGCCAGGAATGAGCTGAGGGAGGAGGAGGAGAGCGTGGCCTCAGGAGACCCCTGCAGTAGCCTAGCACTGCTGGAGCTCACTGTAGGGTCCCAATCTTCAGGGGCCAAGGAGACCATGGAGCCAATGGAGGCCGAGGAAGAGAAGTCCCCTGCTTGGGAAGCCACCTTGGGAGCCAGTGTGAGGGCAGACTCCCACACCCTTAATGTCAACATGAGCTCAGGGTCTCTGGGGAACAGTAAAAGCTCCCTACCCTCAACAATTTAAGTCACCCAGGACCCAGAAGAGCTATGCCTTAATACACGGATTGTTAGTGAGTGTGAGCTGGCAGTGGAGGTGGAGCCAGAGAATCAGCCTCAATGCCCTGCTTCCAACGTCTTCCTCTAAGACTGCACCACTGGCATCATCCTTGAGGACTGTGCCCCTGATGTTCTCGCCACAGACATCTGGGCTTCTCAGCCCTCTCTGTCCAGCTCCCACAGCAAGTCCAGTGGTGACACTGGGGAGGCATGCAACCTCTTATCAAGGGGAGGGAGCAAGATCCTGAAACTCCAGGACCCATGGGAGAGTCAGAGCAAGACATTTGGCCCCACTGATGAGAGAGAGCGCTGTCGGAGGCCCAAACCGGGGGTGCACAAACAAAAGTCTGCAGGACCAAGGACCTCCCAAACCAATGGTGTGAGCCACCCTTCCCAGGATAGGGAATCAGCAGAGTCACTAAGAAGCAAGTCTTCCCAGCTCCTGCCAAAGGAAGGACAGGCTCCTATAGGAAGTTCCTTTAGGAACAAGATGAGGCAGTTCCTGCAGCAGATTTTCCACAAGAAAGGCACAGGGCAGGAAGATCCCCTACGAAAACGCAAGCTTGCATCAGCCACCACCCAGTGTTGGGGACCAGTCACAGGCAGTGGGACGGCTGAAGCCCAGGAGCTCATGATCACTATTGGACAGATCCTAGAAGAGAATATGGGACTTCACTATGAACTTCCTGGATCAAAGGGAAATTGGTACAAAGTGGAACTCCAGGCCCCAGTGGGTGGGAGCTGCAGCTACCACAGGGGTCCCTCCCACTTAGAACAAAGGAGAGTGAAGAGTGGTACACCTGCAGTCACCAAGCCACCCCCATGGGCCACAGCCATCCAGTCGAGAGCAGGTTGGTCAGATACAGGGACAGTAACTGGGTCTCCCTAGCCAGGCCCTGCCAGCATCAGCCAAGGGTGGCAAGAGCCTCCAGCCACCCCGTCTGCTGCCCCAGGCACTGTCGTCTACCTAGAGGTGTCTTACCTCATCAACCAGATCACACTTCTCTCACTTTCCCTGGTGAGAGAACTTTTCTCCCAGAAAAACTCCAGTTCAGGCAATGAAAACCTGTTTTGCCTCATGTGAGCACATCACAAATATGCTAATGATCTTTTCTTACGAAGACATAAAATTCTTCCTAATACATGTGGTTTTCTGCATCAGCGGTAGTGATGGCTTCTGTCTGTGGGGTGCTGAGGCACAGGTAAGGGGTCAGTGTCTGCTCTCCCTGAGTGCAGCTTCTAGAAGAGATGGGCAAGGAGGAGGCTGCCTGGGCCTTGCAGACCCACCCTCACCCCGGGGTCCCTCTCTGCAGCTCAGTCATTACAGAGAGTCTTCAGGACTGTCAGAACAGGCAAACCCTGTGGAAACCCCACGCTGGGACCCGGCTCAGCCCCTCTTTCCTGCTTTCCCTCTGCTGTGAACATTGTGCAGCCATGTGGAATGGATTTACCGAGGGTGGAAATTCCCCTGCACTCCAGGAACATGGGAGCCAAGCAGCGTCACTCCCTCAAAGTAGGCCTGGAGTTTCCAGGGCTGGGGGTGCTGGGCCTGGGTGGGTTCAAGAGTGGAGAGATCTAGCCACCCCTGACTCTTGTGGTGGGGAACAAACCACCCTGCCCGAGCCTGCTGGAGGCTGGGGTGGAGGTGGGCCTCTGCTGGCCCCTCCGGCGTGAGCGAGAGCGTGGGAGCCGTCTGATGGAGGCTCACGGAGGACAAGGGTGGGGTATGGGAGAAGAATCTGAGAGGTGGGAGCCAGGCAGGCGGCAGAGGTCATGGGGTGCCCTATGCACTGACCACCCCGTTCCCAGTGCCCCAGCTGGCCAAAGGGTTCAGGCCACTGCCCCAGTGGGGAGGGCAGGACCAAGGGACACAAAGCTCTCATGCAAGAAGGTGACTTATCACATGGCATATGCAACCAGCCTGCGTGCCATGCCTGTGGAATTCCAGAAAGGA
Organism: Indri indri; assembly: GCA_004363605.1. NCBI lineage: Eukaryota > Metazoa > Chordata > Mammalia > Primates > Indriidae > Indri > Indri indri. The sequence continues at coordinate 139,334 of RJWJ010000975.1, read as the reverse complement.
TGAGTGGATGGTAAGAGGGATCACAGCCTGGTGACCATTACAGATGCTCTGCCCCAGGGTTTCTCCTAGGGCATGGGGACTTGGAGGGCTGGGGCTGGCCGGGATCCACAGAAATTCTTGGGGCTTCACCTGCCCTGAGGCCAGTGGGGACAAGGGGGCCGAGGGATGCGGGCGAGCAGGGGCCAGAAGGGGCAGAGGTGGGCGCAGATCCCACACCTGCTGCCCCACCTGCGCTGCTCCTGGAGCTGGTCCTGTCTCTGCCAGGGAAGGGGAAGCCTCCAGGGGGACCAGCGTTGAGGGGGCTCAGGACCCCAGGAGTGCTGGGGCCACAGCAGAGACCATAGGAGACACCCACGGAGGCCCCTGCCAGAAACCTGCACAGAGAAATCCCACACAGAGACCCCAGGGAGAACTCCTACAGACACTTCTGACAGAGACCCACACCAAGGGTGAACTCAGAGACCTTGCACAGAGACCCCCCCCAAGGCTTCCACACCTCGTGTTGCCCACAGACCCACAGACCCTCCTGCAAAAGCCTGGCACGGTGGTTCACATACTTCCCATACTGCCCTCCCACGCAGAACCCACTGGGGACCATACACAGGCCTCCCATGCCCAATAGAGCCCCAATGCAGATCTCACAGAAACCCCCATCACCTCACAGAGTCCTCTCACTGCTGTCACTGGGCTCCCACAGCACCCCCCAGACCTCACAGAGACGCCCCCAACAGAGACCGCCCAGAGAGACAACACAGAGACAGCTCACTGCCACGTGGAAACCTCATCTTGCTCCAGAGACCTCTTATGCAGACCTCACACTGATTTCCCAGACACCTCACAGAGAAGTCACACTCTCACCTCACCTAGAGCTTGCAGAGACCTCCCACAGACACCTGACACCAAGCTACCTCTCGCAGAGGACTTACCAAGAGACAGTGCACAGAGACCACCCACTGCCCACAGAAATCTCCGCAGACCCATCCCACGGAGACCCCACATGCATTCTTCTCAGTAGTGCATCTGAATCCACTTAGCAAAGTGCCAACACAGGAGGGACAACATCAGCTGTGCCCCAAGCCGAGAACCGAGAAACTTGGACATTGTCAACATTGCCCCCAAAATGGGATTTTCTGCTTGGGGAATTGCTCAGGGATTGGGGCTCTTTTCTCTTGCCTCCGAACAGAATAATTACAGATTCTACCTATAGATTTGCAAAATTCCTGCCCCCACAGGTTTTCATTAGCTTTACCTCTGACCCACAATTGAGAGAATTATAAATTTTAAACACAAATAAGGTGCTACCAACCCCCAATGAGAGAAAAGTATCTTATTTGTCCAGTGTCAGTTATCATCTAGTCCAGTGGTATCTGTGTCACCTTTGTTTATTTCACTGGGGACAAGACCTAAATTTGAGATGGCTATTTCTGTATGCTGACATAACGCACATGAAACGTGACAAAGACTTGCAGCAAATGGACCTAGAAAATGAAATAAACCAACGAAGAAGCATCTAGACTCACAGTGGCCTCCCCAGGGACGGATGGAAGCTATGCAACTAGCACAGTATTTTGCAGTATCGAGCTTACGGGGTTTTATTTTTAAACAAAACAAGCTAACAGTCAGATTTCTGGCAATATTCCTATTTTATCCTCTGGCAAAATTGTGCTTGTTAATAGTAATATTATTTTGTTCCTCAAAATGTGGTGGGGACTTCAAATGATGGTATACATGTTTCCAGGATATGACCAAGTTCTAATGTTTGCCCCCACATCGCTAAACTGATGGACTATTGAGAAGGATTCATTTTTTTAAATAATTCTAAGAAATGCTCAGGAGAGCAGCCTCCCTTTTATGTTCATTATAGGGCTAGGAAGGGATGCGCTGTTTCACACCGTTTGGAATCTTATCCCTGAACCTATGCTTGAGATGTACACACAGCCCGGTGAAACTTGTAGGAAGGGACATCTCAGCATGGAATTGAAGAAATTGTGTATTTAATCAACATTTGGATTAGAACAATGAAAGGCCTCACTTGTTACATACCTGACACTTTCGAGAGGGCGCACTTCAGAGAAAGTCCACATTCCTCGCTGCCCGTCACCGACGTCTTGTTAAACTCTGTTGTAATAACATCTGTCAAGTCTGCGTCACTGATTGAGTCTCTCAGACTATCCATCAGGATGAAAGCACCACTGTCCTTTCTCTAAAAGGAGCAAAGGCAACATGAGGGCTCTTTCAGCCTATTTGTTTCAACTGGAAGCTCCTTCCATTCTCCATAGTTATACGTTTATATCTGTTATTATTATTTTTCTACTTTATTCCCTTATAATGTCACTGAGTCACAAAATGATGGAATATGGTCACAGATATCCTCTAGTACTCTATCGGATTATATGTTTTCATAGTGCAACTAACGCAAGTGAATTTAATCAGAATAGAATGGGGCCAAACAGAGAAGAATTCATGAAGGAACTACTTTACACAAAGTAGTGTATTTTTTTTTTCAAATTGACTTTTTTAACAGGGTTAAACTGATTATTCATCAGTATTTTGCATTGAAGGTGTTCAGGGTGGCCACAAGATCTGAAAACAGTCATAATAAACAGTTTATTGCCGAGATATGTTGAATACGCTGTGCTAAGTTGCCATGAACGACGTGCACTAGAGCCACGGTCCCACCCGTCGCTGCACACACCGCTGTCACATGCTGCCTCAGATGATTGGTGTGTCCAATTTTCATGGCCTAAATTTGCTCCTTCTCCTCAGAAGAAATAATCAAGCGAGTTCAATTTATTACAAAAATATTGTCAATATTTCCAGACTTTATGACCACCTGTATTTTATTTTTATCTTATAAACATTTTGCCATTTAATATATACCAAGAATTAATACCAAAAAAATGAGATAATGGAGAACAGAACAAAAACATACCTCCTTTGTTTTCAAAATTTGTCACCCAAAAACATTTTGCTAAAAATGAAGTGATTTTTTAAATCTGCAGGTAAAATGCTCTCTAAATGGAATTCAGGATTTATTATAAATGTGGTTTTGAAATAGACTTTTATTTAAAACAGGTCTCACACTGATTTCAATAACTCAGGCACTCCAGAACAGTGTGGAGGGCAGCAATTAGATGACGACAACACTAAGGGATAAAGATCTTTTCCAAATAAGCCAAAAAAAATAAATAAACAAGTATTCATTCTACATACATTGTTAACCCCTAAGAGCAATTCCTCTTTATAGACTATAATATTACTCTCAGTTTCATGAGCTTTTACTTTATCAGAAAACTCCTACAGGAAGAAATTTCTCCAGACAGCTACGTTTTCTGTCTTGCACACACCATTGGCACAACACAACACATCCAAATGGAGACGGAGCCATCAGTCATCATCACTGTGCCTGTGGCCGTGTGGACGGCTGCACTTCCCAGATAGGCTCAAGCGTTCTCGGTACCTAGAGGTTTGCTGTGCCATCTCTCCTCCCACGTTTTGTAACAACCAGAGCAGCCTACGTCACGGAAGACACGCGTTCCATGCTCTCCACAGCCACGGTGCCACAGTTACACAGCAGATGTGGGGGAACCAGCATCCAAACAGCTGCAAAGTAATGCTGTGCCAGCCACAGTAGCAGAGGAGTTAGACAATGTTAGTATCTGTTCTAGGACATGCGGTGACACGGCTCTCTGGTTCTAAGCACTGTTGTGCCTCAGCCTTTCTTCTCCTTCACTATAATGACAGCCACAGCTCTTCCTTCCTCCTGAGTCCACAAACCAGAATGGCCAACAGCCATTCCCTGATGTTGTCACGATCTCTACCATTTGTTGCCAATGACCACTTCCCCAGACATCTCTCAGTTCAGGGGTCCTCCTGAAACTTCAGAAGCAAAACCACCCCACCACGCTTTCTTTTCTTCCTGCCACAATTTGATGCTAGTAACACTTTACATACCTACTTACAGTGGCAATGCGTATTTTGCAGAGGTGTGCAATTATTTTGTAGACTTTGGTCCCTTGAGTGAGATAAACCACCTACCAGATCTGAGACGTAAGTCACCCGGTGTCTCCAAACTTCATTTCCTTGACCTGGGAAACAGGGATAAATGTTAATAACATTGCAGTGAAGAGGAAATGAATTAAGGCTGGGCGCGGTGGCTCACGCCCATAATCCTAGCACTCTGGGAGGCCTAGGCAGGAGGATCACTCAAGGTCAGGAGTTCAAGACCAGCCTGAGCAAGAGCAAGACCCCGTCTCTACTAAAAAAATAGAAAGAAATTAGCTGGACAACTAAAAATATATATAGAAAAAATTAGCACACACCTGTACTCCCAGCTACTCAGGAGGCTGAGGCAGGAGGATCGCTTGAGCCCAGGTGTTTGAGGTTGCTGTGAGCTAGGCTGATGCCATGGCACTCTAGCCCGGGCAACGGAGTGAGACTCTGTCTCAAAAAAAAAAAAAAAAAAAAAAAAGGAAATGAATGAGAGTATTAAAACCCTTTTGCATAGTTCCTGCTGGACGATTTTGCTATGATCATTGTTTTTATTTTTTTGTCACATTATCACAACCAACTTAGTCTTACTTGTTAAAGTACACACACTAGGATATTTTCTTGTTTTACAGAGTCAAGCAATTTAATTTTCTAGCACAAAAAGCTAGAAAAGCTGTATTAAAAATTGAGTCCTCTCTGAGAAAATAAACTGAATATTTTTTCAAATTACTTCTTGCTACACGATAGTGAGTGGCTTTCTACTAATTTACTTTGATGTTCAAGTGTTCCTTTGCCATCCCTAAGCTATTGCTGTTTTTACTTTGAACAAGCTTCAAAACCAACTGTGTTCTCCCCACGCTGCCTGTTCACACCCGCTCCTTGGTGCTGGTTCCCCGACCCTTGGGTGAGGGAAACTCCCCAGGTTATCTCCATCCAGTAACAAGGCCTGATTTCAGGAACGAAAAGGCCACACTGCATTTAAAAGCCAAGCTCGTCCCCCAAGACCAGCCTGCCCGGGATGTCTCCATTTGCACTTGCTGCCCAGCCCTTTTCTTCCCAGCCACGCCCACTGCCCTTGGCTTCTGACCCCCCAGGTCCAGCAGGGGAGGGCAGGGAGGAGTGGGGGAGCAAGCCGAGCTCCCTCCGGACGTGGCGGGGGGCCACTGCGGGGGGCCGCGCAGCCGCGCGTCCTGTCGGGGGGGCCCTCACGGGCAGCGCCCTCCCCGCGGCACCTCCTGCCGCCCCACAGCCGCCGGCTCGCGAGCCTGGCCCGCTGCGCTCAGGCTGGATCTCCTTTACCCGCGGGAGGCCGTTACTCCCCTGGGGTCTCTTCCACGCTGCCGCGGGCACTTCAGGTCCTTTATTCCTGGATGGCTGGAGGAAGGTCAGAAAATGGGCACCTCGGTGCCCCAAATGCCAGGGAACGGTGTCTCGGGTGCCAGAACAGGGGCTGGTTCTCAAAGCTGGTTCTCGGATGCCCTCTGCTGGGCAAGTGTTGGGGTACACGCACAGAACCACGGAAACTCCACTCAGCTGAAAGGTCTGCGTGTGGCGGGTGGGGCTGTCTGAGACCTGCACTCTGGAGCAGGTCTCGCTCCTTTCCACTAACTCTGCTTGATCTAAACAAACTGATAAAGGCAACACCATAATAGCCGGAGACTTCAACACCCCGCTGATGGCACAGGACAGATCCTCCAAACAGAAAATTAACAAAGAAATAATGGACTTAAACAGAACTCTAGAACAAATGGGCCTGACTGACATTTACAGGACATTCTACCCAAAGACCACTGAACATACGTTCTTCTCATCAGCTCATGGGACATTCTCTAAGACTGACCATATTCTAGGACACAAAGCATGTCTCAAAAAATTTAAAAAAATAGAAATCATACCATGCATCTTCTCAGATCACAGTGGAATAAAAACAGAAATCAACCCCAACTGAAACTCTCATCTCTACACAAAGTCATGGAAACTAAACAACCCTCTGCTGAACGATTACTTCATAAATGAGAAAATCAAGATGGAAATCAAAAGATTCCTTGAACTAAATGACAATGGAGACACAAGTTACCAAAGTCTGTGGGACACGGCTAAAGCAGTCCTGAGAGGAATGTTTATTTCCATAAATGCCTATATCCAAAAGACAGAAAGATCACAAATAGACAACCTAATGAATTGACTCAAAGAGCTGGAAAAAGAAGAACAGATGGACCCCAAACCCAGCAGAAGAAGTGAAATTAATAAGATCAAATAAGAACGAAATGAAATTGACAAGAAAACTATACGGAAGAATTTATAAAACAAAAAGTTGGTTCTTTGAAAAAATAAACAAAAGTGACACGCCTTTGGCTAGACTAACAAAAAGCAGAAAAGAAAAATCTCTAATAAGCTCCATCAGGAACAAAAAAGGAGAAATTACAACTGATGCCACGGAAATACAAGATATAATCTATGAATACTACAAAAACCTTTATGCACACAAACTGGAAAATGTGGAGGAAATAGACAAATTTTTAGAAACACACAGCCTCCTTAGGCTCAATCAGGAAGAAATAGAATTCCTGAACAGACCAATATCAAGTACTGAAATTGAAACAGCAATAAAAAACCTACCTAAAAAGAAAAGTCCTGGACCAGATGGTTTCATACCCGAATTTTACCACACCTACAAAGAAGAACTGGTGCCTATCCTGCAGAAATTATTCCACAACATCGAGAGGGATGGAATCCTCCCCAACACATTTTATGAAGCCAACATAACCCTAATACCAAAACCAGGAAAGGATGCAACAAAAAAGAAAACTTCAGACCAATATCCCTTATGAATATAGATGCAAAAATTCTCAACAAAATCCTAGCAAACCGAATCCAGGTGCTTATCAAGAAAATAATCCATCATGGCCAAGTGGGCTTCATCCCAGAGGTGCAGGGATGGTCCAACATACACAAATCTATAAATGTAATTCACCATATAAACAGAAGCAAAAACAAAGACCATATGACCCTCTTAATAGATGCAGAAAAGCATTTGACAAAATTCAACACCCTTTTATGATAAGAACACTTAAGAAAATAGGCATAGACGGGCTTACCTAAAAATGATACAAGCCATATATGACAAACCCACAGCCAACATCATACTGAATGGGGAAAAATTGAAAGCATTCCCACTTAGAACTGGAACCAGACAAGGTTGCCCACTATCTCCACTTCTATTCAGCATAGTGCTGGAAGTCCTTGCTACAGCGATTAGACAAGAGAGTGGAATTAAGGGCATCCAAATGGGGGCAGAAGAGATCAAACTCTCACTCTTTGCTGATGATATGATATTATATCTAGAAAAACCCAAGGATTCAACCAAGAGACTCCTGGAATTGATAAATGAATTCAGTCAAGTCTCAGGATATAAAATCAATACACACAAATCGGAGGCATTCATATACGCCAATAACAGTCAAACTGAGAATCGAATCAAAGACTCAACACCCTTCACAATAGCAACAAGGAAAATAAAGTACCTAGGAATATATTTAACTAAGGAGATAAAAGGCCTCTACAGGGAGAACTGTGAAACACCGAGGAAAGAAATAGCGGAGGACATAAACAGGTGGAGAACCATACCATGCTCATGGGTCACCAGAATCAAAATTGTTAAAATGTCTATACTACCCAAAGTGATCAACAGGTTCAATGCAATCCCTATTAAAATACTGACATCATTTTTCACGGATATAGAAAAAATAATTTTACACTTCGTATGGAACCAGAGAAGACCCTGTATAACAAAAGCAATCCTAGGCAATAAAAATAAAATGGGAGGTATCAATCTACCAGACTTCAAACTATACTAAAAGGCTATTGTAATGAAAACAGCTTAGTACTGGCACAAGAACAGGAACATTGACCAGTGGGACAGAACTGAGAACCCAGATATAAAAGCATTCTCATATAGCCATCTAATCTTTGACAAAGCAGACAAAAACATACGCTGGGGAATAGTGTGCTGTTCCATGTGTAATGCAGGTTTGAGTACTTCCTGTAGGGCTGGTCTGTTCTTTGCAAATTCTATAAGACTTTGCTTGTCTGGGAAGGTCTTTATTTCTCCCTCATAGATGAAGCTTAATTTTGCCGGGTAGAGAATTCTAGGTTGGCCATTATTCTGTTTTAGTAGACTAAGGACAGGCACCCAGTCCGTTCTGGCTTATAAAGTTTCAGTTGAGAAGCCTGCAGTTAGTCTGATAGGTTTTCCTTTGTAGGTTATTTGCTGCTTTCAAGTCTCTGCTCAGAGGATTGCTTCTTTCATGTTTACTTTGGTCAGCCTAATAACTACATGATGTGGTGATTGCCTTTTCACATTGAGTCTCCCAGGAGTTCTGTGTGCTTCTTGTATCTGGATGTCCAGATTTCTGGCCAGGCCAGGCATATTTTCCTCCAGTATTCAACTGATTTTTTAAAAAATATTAGGTGTCTAGATGGTTAATGAATATTATCTCCCTAGCCTTATTCCAGAAAAATTGGTTGTATGAAGATGAAAATTTTGCTAATTTTGATTGGGTAAATGAAAGGACATGTCAGAAAATGTACATAATTTTGCGACCTACCTTTATTTTAGTATTCTCTCAAAAATTATAGTATTTATGTAAATTTAGCCAAGAATCACTACTATAAATACCAAACATAGTATTATTATTTTTAAATACAAGAAAAAAACCTGCAAGCTGTTAGAACTAGGGAGTCTGCCTTCTTTTATTTTGGTTTCTTTCCTTCTTCTGTTCCCCAATAGTATTAGTACATTCTCTTTCCTTCCATTTAAACTAATAAAATGCTGGTGACCATTTAAACACTACTAAGCATTTAATAAAACATTTATTCACCTACAAATTTTAGAAGTTGAGAGGAAGCTTGGAGAAATAGGAGTTTCTGCTTCAGCTACTTCAGCTCCCTTGCTACCCACCTCTTCTCTCCAGGGCCCCTCACTTTCTGCTAATTGGTCGCTGTGGGGCTCCTCCTTCATGGAGGTTTCTGCGGAGTAAACAAGCGAGGGTTGCTTGTGGGTTTGACATGTGAGGTCATCACCCTTCTCCCACTTCCCTGGGCATTTAGTATAAAAGCTGCCTACAATGATAACCTAAGTCTTCGGGACAGGCAGAAAGAACTCCCAGCCACACAGACAGATTAAAGTCTTCTGGGTCTGCAGGCACTGCCAGACAGGCTCTCAGCTGAGAGGTGCCAGAAATCGACTTAGCTGACAGAAACCCTGGGTGCACTAGATATATATTACCCTGTGATCCATTACAGATCCTTTTCCAGAAGACTCCACGATAATGCCTCCTCTCCACCACTGGGAGAAAAATGAGTGAAGAAAATCAGGACAGATTTGGTGCTCCAGAGCAAAGTGGTTTTGGGGCTGAAGCAGGAAGAGTAATAGGAAGAGGAAGCAAAGGAAGCACAGGCAATTTCGCCAAACCCCAGTTTGTTTCCCTGCTCACAACTTGCTGTTGTGGCAGGTCAGGTTTGCATAGTCTGAGGCTTGATAAACAGCCTTGGCACAGAGAAGACACAGTTCCACGCCTTGGCTGCTTTGGCAGTGGGTTTGTTTATAACAGGGAGATGAGAGCTGTGTGTCCTGGAGAGCCCTAGCACAATCTTCTTTTTCCTCTCCCCAAGAATTCTTCTCTCCCACCCCATACTAGGACCTTAAATGGATGATAAAGAACATGAGAAGGCCGGGCGCAGTGGCTCACGCCTGTAGTCCCAGCTACTCGGGAGGCTGAGGCAGGAGGATTGCTTGAGCCCAGGAGTTTGAGGTTGCTGTGAGCTAGGCTGACGCCACGGCACTCACTCTAGCCCGGGCAAAAGAGTGAGACTATGTCTCGAAAAAAAAAAAAAAAAAACATGAGAAGAACGTGGCATTTGACATGTTAGACTGAAAAACGTCTGGATGGTGAGCGTGTTCCTTTGTCTTCAGTCTCTGGACGCCAGGTTTTTGCTGGAAGGGCCTGATAAGCCAAGATGAAGTTCTGTTCGTGAGTGCCTGACTCAGGCCCGTCAGCATGAAACCAGTTGTTAATGCTTTCGAGCTTCTAGGAAGCTTTTTTTTTTTAAATAAAAAAGACACTTCAGTATATAATGATGCCCCTAGGGATGAACACTGCTATTTTCTTCTCTCTCTATAATCTTGAATATCAGGATTGACCGTGTTTTTGCTGAATATCTCACACTCTGACAGCTCCACTCCTCCCTTCCCTCAGCACATGCTTACTGAGAGCCTGTCATGCACTAGGCACCGGGAGAGAGAAAATACAAAGGATTATATACATAGCCACCTAAAATAATGCAGGTATTATTGTATGACAGCTTAGGGATCGTGAACTTCGAAACCAGTGACTTCTGACTTTGAGTCCTGGTTCTACCATATCCTGGGCAAATGGCCTTGGACTTATGACTAAGTCACTATAAGCCTCATCTTTCTACTCTGTAAAATGGGGCTTTAACATGAACAACCTCAGAGATTATGTATGAATATAAAATAAGGTAATGTGTGCAAAGCACTTTGCGTATTGTTAAACTCACAGTGTGCACTTGAGAAATGTTACCATTATTCTTGCTACTACCATTATCGTTATTATAGTCTAGTGAATAACCATTTAAATCTACTTTCACATGTATGATCTTTTATAATTTTCAAGATTTTAATCCTGTGAAAAGAGTTATGTGATATTGTTATTCTCATATTATGGATGAGTAAACTAAGACCCAGAAAGGTTAAAGACCTTCCTGTTTGCACATGTAGTCAGTGTGGCTGAGCCAGGATCTGAACAGAGGATTCTTGAGCTCATGTTCAATACTTCAGAGTCTGCATCACGGTATTACCAAGCTTCTCTAACTTAGTTATTCTAAACAAGAATCATTTAATAAACTCATCCATTATTGATTATAATGATGATAATGACTGACATTATCATTGATTCTTTGTTTTATCCAATTTCAGCAATTTCTCCCAAATCCCCGATGAATTAACTCCTTTTATTGCAATTAATCCCTTTCTCTTCACCACCACTTTTATATCATAACCCCGGTGAAGAACATGAACAGTTTCTGTAGGGAAGATATTATGTGGTGGAAAATGTAAGGGATTTATAGCCAGTTGCCCCGGATTCTCTGCCACTTATATGCTATTTGACATAATACAGGCTATTTAGTTGGTTATAATAGGAGGCCGTTAGTATCTTCTCTAACTACCTCCTAGGGCCACTGTGAGATTCAATTACTATGACATAAAAGAGTAAAAAGTGACTCTCATCACAGTTGACACTCATGATAAACACTTTAAAGTAGTCAAAGAAAACGAAGATGAGTTCTCTTCCCCACCAGTCTGTGGGATTTTGTCACCATGCCTCTTTGGCCAAGTTCATGTTATTCAGATTTACAAGATATGCCAAGCTTCCTTCCAGGAAAGACATGAAAGAGTTTGCAACAAAAAGCACAGAAACCTGCAGATTCCTCATGGGCCTGACTGGAGCTGTCCAGATATGAAGGGGCCACAGAGTCACATGACGAAGATCTCTGTGTAGACAGCAGAGGCGTGAGGTCCCCTGTCACATGCCTGCAGACAGTGGACAAGTAAGTTGGACAGGAGCCACAGACGGAGCAGAAGGGGGTAGGGAATGGCGAGGACTGGAAACTGTTTAAAATTTGCCTCCAGTAAATTAGTGTTTTGGATGAACATCAGCTTAGTCATACCAGTGACTGGTTTTTTATAAGACACTAGAGATACCAATTTTTAAAAAGAAAAGCCCCAATTTCAAAAATTCTATGTGGGTCAAACAAAATATAGACATTCCATGTTTGATTCAAAGATCACACACTTGGGATATTTGGAGAGATACTAACTGAATGTAACATACGGCAACTGCTAGAGATTTAACAATGAACAAAATAAGCACCACCTTAGGCTACTTGTCTACCTCCTCTCCTTCCTGTGTCACCCTCTGAGCTTCAGACCCAGAGTGCCCGGGAATCTACTCTTTCATGTATCCTGTGTTTGTCCTTCTTGCTTCTGTTCAATCCCAAATTACCCAGATCAATCTTCCTTTCCTAATCTCCTCACCCTCCCGGTAATTTTCACTTGTGATTTTTAAATTTAAGTATGGATTAGTATAAAATTATTCAGTGTTATAGTATGTAAAACTTTCCCTGCCCAGTGAAGCAGACTGATGGTAGAAAACACTGAAACGCATCGAGTGTACCCCAGCACCCTGTCCTGACCACCTCAACATGCTCAGTCCAAGGCATGACAAAGAGCATCACTAATAACCTCCAAACCACTGGGAAGGAAGCATGCCAGTGCAGGGAGGAAGGCTAGTCTTTACCAAGAAAAAGTCTCTCTTAATCTCAGCATGATTAGTGGAGGGGAAGATAAAATTGGAGAGCCCTGGATATCTCATTGTTTCTTGAAGGCATGGTTCTCTGTGTCGAAGGTAATGCTATAAAGTGTTGCTGTTTAACAGCAGAGGGACAACTGGAGGAGTCACAGAGAGAACCAACAGGGAGTTGTTAATGACAAATACAGAAATAATCTTTCACTTCATTGCCTGATTTCCCATTCAACTCCTATTCAAATGGAATGAATGTGTTACCGAATTTTTGGTTTCTTTTGTGGTGCCTTTCTTTGCAATTCATCCTTTGCCCTCTTGCTCATTTATTTGTGATCTACTACCTTACTCTGACTCACTTTTCACTCAGAGGCGTGGACAGAAGCTACCCCAAAAAGGTTCTCACTGAGTGACCCACTCAGTAACGACCCAATATCTTGGTTCTTCTTATCATCTCTCTCTGCCTTATATTTCACTCAAGTTTTATAGCCAGTGTAAAAGAGACAGCCATACGTGGAATTTACAAGAAAATAACTTTAAAAAAATAGTTTTGATTCTTGGCAACTCACTCCGAGTACCTTCATCCACTTGAAAAATTAAACAGGGTTAAGAGAATGGAGAGACGAGACAATTGTGAAGGTTTGTTGGAGTAAGGGGTGGTGTGAGCACAAGGCCATCCCCTCCAAACAGGAAGTGGCATTTGGAGGCTTCGGCCTCCTCACCTCAAGAGGCCCCTGGTGGGCAGCTCCAGCAGAGAGCTACCTGGTGACATCAGGAAATGGATGTTATAGCTAGGAGGGGCAGAGAGAACCAAGCCCAACTCGTGCAGAAATTCTGCAGGATGAGAAAAGTGCTGACGACTGCTGCAGGGGTGGAACCAGGAAAGTCTTCACTGCTGCAACTGCTACAAGGCAAAAGATAACAAGGGTTTCCTGTGTGTCAAGAGGGCCCAGTGCAGGGCTGTCCTGAGTCTTACCCAGGAGGGCCACGGAGGTGAGGAGAAAGGGACCAAGTAGCGGGACACTACAAGGGGACACTGGATCCCCAGAGGCTACAAAAGGTGGCGTGGGCTGCCTCAGAAGGAGAAGCTGGGGACTGCAGGCCTCTAAGGAAGCCACACATTTCCCCTGAGGGAAGAGTCAGCTCTTTAAACACCTGCCAGGCCCAGAGAGCAGAAAGCTGTCTTCGAAGAGTAAGCGCTTTCTTCTAACCCTTTCCTTCCCCTGCACATGGCTCAAAGAGGAGGATCCTGCGGCCAGCGCAGACATGCTGGCAGAGAAGGGTAGGAAGAGAGCGGCTGCCACGGCCCCTCGCTCTTAAATGAGGCTCTGAGTTGTAGTGTCCACGAGACTGGGCTTCCAAATTAGTGAATTTAGATTCTACTAATAACTGAGAGTGGCTGTAATACTTGTCTTACCACAGAGGCCAGGAACCTGCTGGAGTCTCATCCAGTGGCGGGGCGAAATAAGTTGGAAAAGAGAAGAGGAAACTAGAATACCATAGAATTTGGGTCATGTGAAGGGCTCATGCTTGTGCAATAAATCCATTACATGTATTAATTACCTGCCTGTTCCCCTTGAACCCCCTCCAGAGGCCTGGGATGTCACTCCAGGGTCGGTGCTGAGGAGGAGATGGAAACAGCCAGTGACAGTGCCGGTGGGGGTTTCCTCTTGGTGGGCTTCTCTGAGAGACCCGAGCTGGAGCTGGTCCTCTCCCTCTTTGTCCTGATGTTCTACAGCATGACCCTCGTGGGTAATGCAGCCATCATCTCGCCCTCCATCCCGGATGCTGTCTCCACACGTCCGTGTACTTCTTCCTCAGGAACCTCTCTGTGCTTCACTGCTTCACCACCAGCATCATGCCCCAGATGCTGGTGAACATGTGGGGAGGCAACAAGCAAATCAGCTATGCCGGCTGCATGGTCCAGTACTGGGTGGCCTCGGCACTTGGTTCCACCGAGTGTGTGCTCCTGGCGGTGATGGCGGTGGACCGCTACGTTGCCATTTGCTGGCCTCTGTGCTATACCTCCATCATGCACCCCAGGCTGTGTCACCTCCTGGCGGCATCTTCCTGGTCCTCCGGCTTTGCCAACTCCTTCCCACAGTCCTCATTAGCCATGGTGCTGCCTCGATGTGGAAACCGGCACGTGGACCATTTCTTCTGTGAGCTGCTGATCATTGTTAAACTCTCCTGTGGGGATGCTGGCCCAGTAGAGTCCAAAATGTTGATCGCCCGGCTGATTATCCTAGGCATACCTGTCTCTATCATCCCGACCTCCTATGTGTGCATTGCCAGGGCAGTAGTGAAAATGCGCTCAGCAGAAGGAAGGGAAAAGGCCTTTGGGACCTGCGCCTCCCACCTGATAGTGGTCTCACTCTTCTATGGGACCATAATGTTTTTGTATCTGCAGCCAAAGGACAACTACTCCCAGGACCAGAGCAAAGCACTTGCGGTGCTCTGCGTGATCCTCGCGCCCACCCTCAACCCCCTGATCTACACGCTAAGGAACAAGGATGTGAAGAAAGCAGTCAGGAAGGTGATGGGGAAGGAGCAGGTGTAGGGAGACGGGGAGCTGGAAGGGCGGGTGAGGCAATCGTAGGACACAGACCTGGGTGTGCTTGTTTAACTGCACTGCATTCACTTTTCCACGGGATGGGGCAGGATATCTGCTGTGTCCTATTCTCTCGCTATTCCTGGGACCCTTTCTGGGTGGGGACTCACTAAAAGGAAACAACCATCCCTTAGAGGCACCTCTGGTCAAGGAATTTCTCACTGGCAAGTAATTCTGTATCCCACTGCTAGCACCCTTCTAGTCTCAATGAACAGTTACTGATGTATTCAAATGCCTCCGAATATACCTCTGGATGTTATAATAACACTGATGACAATCTTACTGCATTTGTGAAGGAGCTTCATGGCTGTAGCCGCTCTCTCGTCATCTCCATCACCATTCTCAGCTCACCGCTGTTGAAGCAGTCAGGCATAGTGAGCTACGGGGGATTTAGTCAGTAATGAACAATGGAATACTTTTCTGTTGTGGACGAACAGATGTAAAACAAGAACAACCAGTTAAAAATAATGAATACGCAGAGATTAGACACTATATTAAGGATTCCTGTTTTTTAGAACTAAAAAGAATTCCATGACCATTCAGGGCAAGGTTATAGTATATGTCAAATTTAATGTAGTTTATAACATAATTCTAGAGGAGATATTTGAATAATATGAAAACACAGGTTTGATTTTGGGGAGTGTAAGACAGTTTATAAATTTCAAGATTACAAAATGATTACCGAATAAAGAGAACTGTGAGTTAAGCAGAGAAAAATGTAACAGAACTCAGTGAGCCTCCAGAGTTCTCCACTTACTCCATAGAAGGAGAGTAGAAAAATCAAAAATCACTATTTCGATTAGGCTGTGGATGTCATGCTACTATGTCCAATTGTGATGGACTGGAAGCAGTACTTTTGCCCTCAAATTGCTCATTCGTATGCTTATAAATGAGCCTAATGCTCTGTAAATACTCAGTAAATGTGGATTGAATTGAGTGAATAGATATAGCAAGATGTCCATGTGAGATGGCAGCACATGGGTTGGAATGCCTCAGAAACATCTTCGTGGTAGCATATGCAACATTTCATTCACAGAGGATGAACATTTTTTATTGGCAAGTGACTGACAGTATAGATTGAAAAAATAAAATTATCATATATATGATTGGCTGCAGCCATCTGTATTGAACTAGACCGTTATAACCATACTGAAACACAACAGGCAGGGATTGGTTCAAATGTAAATCATTGCTTAAAAGGAGAAAAAGAAATAACCTTGCTGGGTTTTTTTTAATCAGCTTTTTAATTAAAGCAGTGGTTCTCAACAAGAGACAAGGGACAATTTCGTTCCACTCCTCACCCCAGCAGGGGACATTTGGTAATTGTTGGAGACATTTTTCTTATCATACCCTGGGAAGAAGGTGATACAGACATTTGATAGGTAGAGGCCAGAAATGCTGCCAAATATTGTGCAACGCACAGGACGGTCCCTACAACAAAGAATTATTGGGGCCCAAAATGTCAACAGTGCTGAGCTTGAGAAATCCTGAACTGGAGAAATAAATATTCTGGATGCTCTGATCAAAGACATAACATTTACGAAGGCAGCCTATGCATGACAGTGGGGTGAGCTGATGACATCTGAAGTTTCACGAGGTCGGGGAGCACTCTGCTGTTGGAAGGGGACTAACCAGGAAAATAGAAGCAACCTTACGTATTTACAATAGAGACCATTTAATGCAGGAAATTGTCGACATATGTGATGAGAGGGCTGAGAATCCGAACAGGGGATATATAGGAAACCCCAAGATTTAGCAGCAGTGTGAAGCCACTAACATCTCTCGACCTGACTGATAAAGGGAGGAGGTTGTGTTATTGGAACCCGCGGGGTAGGATCGCCTGGAAGAAACACAACCAGCATGGCAGGCCAGTCCGACAAGACTTGGAACTGCAGAAAGGACACAGCTCCTGCCTCAGGTGCCACCGGAACCAGAGTGGGAGGGAGCGGCAGCTTGCCTTAGCCCTCGATTCTGTCCTGGAACCTTCAGTGGATGTGGAAGCCAAGGAAATGCAGCCTGCAGTGTCATCAGCACCTCCTCCCATCCTCCAGCCCACCCCACTGAAAAGCTGAGCCCATCGGGGAAGGGCAGACAAACAGGCTCCAGACGGCACCATTCATTCCTAGTCTACTGCACCCCTTCTCTATGAATTTGTATCTTTCACACAAAGTTCAGGCTTCCACCTCACATGAGACAACACTCACCTCTCTCCAGCAAGGGGGCTACAAGTCCTGCCAACCATTGTGCTCATTTCGAGTCCATGAACTCCAGGTAATGCACCATTTTCATCTAGTCTAAGTAATTTCTGATCTGATGGCCTATGAGTAAAATTGAAAATAATGGGTTAATACATGCATAAAAATATTCATAACAGCCACAGTATTCATTTCTGTAATGGATCATGAGGCCACTGTTGGTGTTGATTTCAATCACATCATTTTTCTGTGACCCAGTTCATGTTACCTTTTCTTTCAACCACTATCTGGTGAGAGAAACCAAATTTTCACTTCTAGGAGATATGATATGTCACTAAGGTGATACTGTCTCTGTTGGATGTTATAGTTTTCCAGTGATGTTAACTATCAAACATGGCAGTACTAATAATTACTCCAGAGAATTCTACTGATTCCAAATATAAGTCTTCCTTGTTTTCATTGTTTAGCAACAAGACTATTTCCCTTGATAATTGGGATTATTCACACCAGATGAGAAATTAATACTCTCAATTAATTATCAGTTCAGTAGCATCATGGCATGAGAAGCCCACCAGATGAAGTCATAAGGACACATTATTGTGTCCTCTGGTGGACGCCTTGTTTTGGGAACTAAGACCTTAAAAGCAGCAGAGTCCAAGGACGAGAAGAAAAGTCTGAGTGGGTTACTGGATTCACATCCCCTTCTGCACCTTCGTTTCTGCATCCATGTATCCTGGCTTTGGGGGGAAAGTACACCAGATATACAAAGCATACACTGCATGCTACACAACATTCCAACCCCATAGGATGTTGTCTCCAAGCTGGTGAGATAGCTTACTTTTCAGTAGGTCATCCCAATAGTCCACTAGGGAACTAGCTCCTAGGCATTGTGGTTCGTGGAAAAAGCAATACCTTTTATGGACACGGACCTCATTGCCACATTTTTCTTATGTTGGAATTAGTTTCTTGGTTGGGAGAGTGCTACGTGGGATACACTAATGGTGAATGAGGCAGCTCAGAAGTCCACGGTGAAGAAGCATGGCAGAGGGGGAGGCAAACCCATACGTAGAATAAGCTCTGTTACCATGATGATGATTTTATTTCCCCTCTGTGATAAAAGGGACCCCATGTCATAAACCTGCCCCCAGGAAGCTAGCTAGTCTCCCCAGAGAATGATAGGTAGGAAGGGCTCCATGTTGGCCTTTAGTTTTGGCAGTTTAGACACTCAGTCCTAGGAGTAGGCAGATTAACTTCACGAGAAATAGTCCATGCCGTTGAGCTTACGCATAGCCTCCATTCCTGGCACCATTGCCAGTTATACACAGGCCCCTGAGTAATCTCTAGAATAGCTAAGGAAAAAGGGCGATGCACATCCATAAGACGGGGTTTCTTTTTGTTCATGTAAGTATTAAGAACCTTTCTTGAAGTAGATGACCTTTAGTGATTATTCACATGCCCACAGGTATTCTCACCTTGTGTGTTCATTCTGAGAGATCCCTCCACATATGCTTTCCCCAGACCTTCACAAGTCTCTGAACATCTGTAAAAACTGTTAGCTACTTCCTGTAAATCATTGTATGGCCATACATCCAGCCATGTCTCCTCTACCCAAAGCTACATTCAGACATACTGATCACGGTTCTCTCTTAGATTACAGTGTGGCTCACTTTCAGCAGGTGCCAGCATTTCATGCATACCCATTCACAAACCAAGCTGATGTTCCATTCTTCATCATCTGCTCTTAGGTAACTCCTTTTTTTTTTTGTTGATAATCATGTAACAGACTCTTATTTATTATATGACATATTATATGACATACAAGAAATTCTTATTTGTATTCAAATGCTATTTGATATATACATCTGTATAAAATTACTTAAAACAAAGACAACACATAAATCATACATTCTTCTTATTTTAAAACATGAAATATGCATTGTATTATCTAAAAAGGACAAAGAGCTGAAGCGGTAGATGGCAGCATTGTTGCATATTTTATTATTTGTGCTTTATTATAATAAAGCAATTGCTCGCCTTTACTCTTCACCCAACAGCCCTCATTCATTACTTTCTACGGTTTTGTAAACCAATATCTGAAGATCTTGAAATGTTAATTTGAAGATTTTCTTTATTTCAGGACATTATGGGGGTACAAACATTTTGGTTACATGTTATGACTTTGCCACACCCAAACCATGATTTGAGGTGTGCCCCTTCCACCCCTACAACGCTCACCGTGTCCATTAGATAATTCTTTATAGGCCTTAGGGGAATCTTGCAGAAAGTAAAGCAACGCAGCAGGAGCACGTGCTGTGAGAGCCTACACCTCAGACTCATGCAAATTACCTGTGAATCTGTCTTGCTGGAGTTTAATCTTATACATCCATCTCCCGTCGATAAAGAATTGCTGCTGCTGCTCTCACCCAACTTGGTAAGACAGTCCTGAGCTTACGATAGGCATCTCAGGTGACATAATCAGTATCCCATGACCAGGGGGCCATTAGCAGTTGGCGATTTGTTTTTCAAAAGGAAAATATTTATCAGCATGTGGGGCTGTGATATTGCACTAAACCCCTGGGATTCTTTGTATGAGTTATTTATTGGAGCTTTTCAGAAGGTCTATTCAGGATCCCTGAGACATTCCTGAATCGAATCTGTTGATTCTGAAGTACCAAGTGGCAGATTGGCTTTCACTGCAGCCTGACCTTGCTGTGTCAGGCACCGTTACTTTACAGAAACTCACTTGGAATCGCTATGGAGCATTCGCTTTCTCTAGTTTGTCAACAATGGGTGAGGGCGAGTTAGCCTAGGGAGAAGGTTCAGATTATAGCAAGAGGAATAAAGAACACAGGACTGAATCCTGAGGAACTCCGGCATTTTGGGCAGCCAGACAGAGAGAAATAAAGTCATAGGGAAGGCAGGTGTAGGTGTACTACAGGAGAAAAACTGGAAAAGTTTGGTGTCATTGAAGGCAAGGCTCGTAACAGGATGGTAGCAGTAGGGGTGGGGAGAAGTAGATAAATTTGAGATCATTTAGATGGTAGAATAAATAGGTCTTAGTAGTTTGATTAGACAGGAGGCTGAGGGAGAGGGAGGTGTTCAGGATGCCTCTTGAGGCTTTGATTGAGGACTAGTGCCAATAATTATAAAAGTATATTGTTTGGCAGACTCACAAATATATAATATATGCTATTGCCAAAGAAAAAGGGAGAAAATGAAGCTATAATGGAACAAAATATTTGTGTTTTAGTAGAATTAACTTTGTATTAATCTGAAGCATATTGTGATAAATGAATGTGCATATTGTAATCCCCAGAGCAACAACAAAGAAAATAACTAAAAAATATATGTAAATAATGATACAATAAAAGATATCTATTCCACACACACAAAAACAAAAAGGCTGGAAAGGAAGAACAGAGGAACAAAAAAGACATGAGACATACAGAAAACAAATAGAAAAATGAAAGATGTGAATTCAACAGTATCAATAATTACATTAAATATAAACGGATTAAAACTTCTAAGTAAAAGACTGATTAGCAGAATGGATAAAAAATGATCCAACTGTGTTGTCAACAAAAGTCACATTTTAGACTTAAAGACAAATTACTTGCAAGTAATGAATAGAAAAGGTAAAGGGATTGAAAAAGATATACCATGCAAATAGTAATCATCCTAATAGCAGATAAAATAGTCTTTTAGACAAAGAATATACTAAGAAAAAAAAAGAAAGAGGCATGTTTTATAATTATGTGAAAATTGTCAGAATCAAAATGGAGTCACTTGTGTTAAAGAAAACTCTGACAAACTGAGCCAGTGAAGGCCACAAAGAGAAGGGTTCTCATGCTAAACGTCTGGTAACGGCAAGTATCACAAGAGACTGCAAAAACTGCGACCTTGCACAAAAGCCATCGCAACCCTACACAAAAAAATACTTCTGTAAGGCCATTTGCCAAGCAACTGCCTGTGCAGCCTTGAACAGGTGTCACCTTCTTATTGATCCTTTTAGCCAAGGATATTTATCTCAAAACAATGTGATCCTCTGGATTTTGTCTTTTACCTTGTTGAATATGCACATAGTTTACTATTCATGTGTATTCCATTGCAATGCCCTGTTCCTGAATAAGTATTTTCTTTTAGATAGCCTCTTTCCATTTGATAGTTAGGTTGACAATTATATAAGGGCCAGTTAATCACAAAGCTATGACAATTATAAACAAATAAGCATCTATCAGCAGAGACCCAAAATACATGAAGCAAAAACACATAGAATTAAAGGGAAAAATAGAAAATTCAGTAATGACAGTTGGAGACTGCAGTAACCTAATTCTCAACAATGGATAGAACAACTAGACAGAAAATCAACATGGGTGTGGAAGATGAACATACACCAACCTGACCCAGCTGACAGCAGCAGAATACACATTTCTTTTCAATCACAAATGAAACATTTTCTGGGATAGATCTCATCCCAGGCAATAAAACGGTCTCAATGTGAGTCTAGACTTACACTAAAAGGTACAAAGTAATCAACAAGCAATATGTTAAGTGACATGAGACTGAAATCATCAAGGGAGAGAGCATACATACTGGGAGAATGCTCTGAATGTCTCCAGCATTTTGAGGTGAAGTAAGAGGGTCGGGAAAGGAGACTGAGAAATGAGGTGTTAACCAGTACATATTAAAGAATTTAAGCCCAAAACAGGTCTGCTGTTTGCCCTTGGCTTCTGGGAGGTGATCACTCATCCCTCCAAATGTCATGCCTGATAGGAGCGTCTTTGTTTGCCGGGGGCTTTGTGTCACGCTGGATGGTTTAACAATGCAATTTATGGTAGAAACTGGCTACAGTGGTTTTGTGTGGACTTTTATGATCTTCTGCTCCTTAAGTTCTCAACTGTCTAACTCTTGCACGGGATCCAAGACATTTATAAGCAGGAGGGGGAGGTCCAGTACGTCACACCCTGCAGAGATAACAATTAACAAAAAGGCTGAGAAGTCCAACTGATACTGGCAACATAAAGGTAAATAACTGGTGACATTGCAAAGAGCAGTGTAAGAAGTGAGGGGAAGAAGTCAGCCTTGAGAGCTCACGTAGTCCATCCATCGTTGCTTAGGTGGAAGTTCCACTGCCTTGCTGGGCACCACTTCCTACAACTCTTCCCAGCCTCACTTCTTCCTTTTTGCCCCGAGCCCTCCCGGCTCGCTGCTGTGTTTGGCTGTGCTTTCTGACCCCCGTTTCCACATGGCTCAGTCCCATCAGCCCTAACGTCTTTGCCCAGATGTTGTCTTCTTACTGAGGCCTGCATTCAATGCCTCAACTAACATCATAGCCTCTTGATACCTTTGACTTATGTTACTTTCTCTGCAGCACTTATCCTTTTCCAGTATACTGTATGCTTTTTCCACTTATCCTTATTATCTTTATGAACTTTCTCATTCTACTAGAATTCAAATTACATGAGATAAAAGATTTTGGTTTTTTTCAATGTTTGCAAGTATCTAGAACAGTGCCAGGCATGGAATAGTGCTCAAAGAATAGAAAAATAGAAGCCATATTATCGAGCAATATAAACTTGATTATCTCTCTTTTATGAATAGATTCTTGTATTGTTATGATGTTACCCTATTTACAGTTTTGAGGTTTAGATATTAATACAATAGTTATATTAGTTATAACATGATTTTTTATGGCTATAAATTTCATAGTATATCTTTTTCCATATTTTTGTTTTATTTGACTGATATCATTATGTTTTAGATGTGCTTCTTGTAGAAAATTCAGGTTTTAATTTTTGCATTTTTATTTCAAAATATTAAGGGGATACACATTTTTGTTACATGCATAGCTTATGTAATGCTTAAGTCAGGGCCTTTAGTGTGCCCATCAGCAGAATAGTGCTCACTGTACCCAATAGGTAAGTTTTTATGCCTCACCCTCTCCCACCCTTCCCCCTTCCTGGTTTCCAATGTTCCTTACACCTCTTTGTGCCCATGTGCACCCACTGTTTAGCTCCCAATTATTAGAGAGTACATGTGGTGTTTGTTTTGCCATTCCTGAGATACTTCACTTAGGATAATGGTCTCATTATTTCATTCCTTTTTTTTATTTTTTTATTTTTATTTTTATTTTTTTTGAGACAGAGTCTCACTCTCTTGCCTGGGGCGAGTGCTGTGGCATCAGCCTAGCTCACAGCAACCTCAAACTCCTGGGCTCAAGCAATCCTACTGTCTCAGCCTCCCGAGTAGCTGGGACTACAGGCATGCGCCACCATGCCCGGCTAATTTTTTCTATATATGTATTTTCAGTTGTCCATATCATTTCTTTCTATTTTTTTAGTAGAGACGGGGTCTCGCTCTTGCTCAGGCTGGTCTCAAACTCCTGACCTCAGAACGATCCGCCCACCTCGGCCTCCCAGAGTGCTAGGATTACAGGCATGAGCCACCGCGCCCGGCCTATTTCATTCCTTTTTATAGCTAAGTAGTACTCCATGGTGGGTGTGTGTGTGTGTGTGTGTGTGTGTGTGTGTGTGTATGTGTGTGTGTGTATATAAACACACCACATTTTCTTTATACCCTCATGAATCATGGGCATTTATGCTGATTTCACATCTTTGCAACTGTGAATTGTGCTGCAATAAACATTCAAGTGTAGGTGTCTTTTTGATAAAGTGACTTATTTTCCTTTGGGTAGATAACCAGCAGTGGAATAGCTGGAACAGCACTGGAATAATAGCTGGATCGAATAATAAGTTGACATTTATTTCTTTGAGGAATCTCCATATTGTTCCCATAGAGGCTGTACTAACCTACAGTCCCTCCAATAGTGTGTAAGTGTTCCTATCTCTCTGCATCCACATCAGCATCTATTGTTTTTGCTTTTTGTTTTTTGGTGGTTTTTGACTTTTTAAATATGAAATGTCCTATTTCCTTAAGTACTAAGTTTGACAGTTGATATTGCTGACATTTCACTTTTACACTTCTTGGGGTTTTTTTATTGTGGTGGTACATCCTCATTCTTTCAAATGCTTGTTTTGATTTGTGATTATCTTTCAAATTTATTTTTAGAGCAATTTTTGTGAAACCATGGGTAAGCCAAAAATTTGTGTTATTTTTTAATATGAGTTCCATCGTGGAACCAATGCAGCACAGACAGCTCAAAATATCAAGCAAGTGTTTGGGAAGAATGTGGCTAATGAAAGCACATTACATTGATGGTTAAAGAAGTTCATTCTGGTGACTTTAATCTTGAAAATGAGCCACATGGGCAACCTGAGACCAAAGTGGATAATGATGAGCTGAAAGCTGTAGTGGAAGTGAATCCATCTCAATCTACTCATGAATTAGCAGCAAGGTTTGATGTTACTATTCCAACAATATTGGACCGTTTGAAACAAACAGCAAGGTAAACAAGCTGGATAGATGGGTACCACATGACTTAAATGAGCATCACAAGATAATCTAGAAGCTTGCCTTTCTTTGCTGTCATGACATAAAGGTGAACCATTTCTACACCATATCATCACATGTGATGAAAAATGGATTCTTTTTGACAATCACATGTGTTCAGCACAATGGATGAATAACAATGAAGTGTAGAAACACAGTCCAAAACCAAATATTCATCAATAAAAAGCTAATGGCATCTGTTTGGTGGTCTAGCACTGGTATTATCCACTACAGCTTCATGAAACCCGGTCAGTCAATTACAGTACATGTCTACTGCAGCCCACTGGACAAAATGATGAGGATGCTTGCTATTAAACAGCCAAGATTGGTCAGTAGAGACAGGCCAATCCACTTGCAAGACCACATGTTGCAAAAACAGCACTGATAAAACTACAGAAGCTGGACATGGAAACTCTCTGTCATCCACTGTATTCACCAGACCTTGTACCAACTGACTACCACTTCTTCCAGGCTTTGGACCACTTCTTGCAAGGGAAAATGTTCAATTCTCAACAAGCTGTGAAAAACGCCTTTTGCAATTTCATCACCACTCACTCCCCAGGCTTCTTCATTGCTGGCATAAACAAGCTACTGTTGTTAAGATGGAAAACTGTGTTGATAGTTTAGGTGCATACTTTGATTAATTGTTCTACTTCTTGTTTGAGATATAATAAACTTTTGTTTCAAAATCAGACATTTCATATTTAATGACCTACTATTAATGGCCATTCTGACAAGGGTAAGGTGGCATCTCACTATGGTTTTAATTTGCATTCCCCTGATGATTTAGTGATGTCAAGCTGTTTTTCATATTTTTTTTGGCCATTTTCCTATTTTCTTTTGAAAAACTTCTGTTCATGTCTTTTGCCTACTTTTTTATGGGGTTGTTTATTTTTTCTTGCCGATTTGTTTGAATTATTTGTAGGTTCTGGATATTAGCCCTTTGTGGATGTACAGTTTGCAAATATTTCTCCCATTCTGTAGGTTGTCTATTTAATTTGTTGATTATTTGCTTTGCTATACAGAAGCATTTTAATTCATTAAGTCCCATTTATTTACTTTTGTTGTTGCTGTATTTGCCTTTGGGTTTTAGTCATAAATTCTTTGCCTAGACCAATGTCTAGAAGAGTTTTCCATATGTTTTCTTCTAGAATTTTTATGGTTTCATGCCTTATATTTAAGTCTTTTGTCCATCTTGAATTAATTTTTGTATATGGTGAGAAATAGAGGTCCTGTTTTATTCTTCTACATGTGGTATCCAATTTTTCCAACACCATCTGTTAAATAGGATTTCCTTTCCCCTGTGTATGTTGTGGTCTGCTTTGTCAAAGACTAGTTGGTCATAGATACATGGTTTTACTTGTGGGTTCTCTATTCTGTTCCATTAGTCGATGTCTCAACTTTTATACCATTAGCATGCTGTTTTGGTTAGTATAACCTTGTAATATAACTTGAAGTCAGGTAATGAGATGCCTCTAGATTTATTCCTTTTGCTTAGGATCATTTGGCTATTTGGGCTCTTTTTTGGTTCCAGATGAATATTACAGTTATCTTTTATAGATCTATGACATCAGTATTTTGATGGGGATAGCATTGCATCTGTAAATCACTTTGGGCATCATGGACATTTTGATAATGTTGATTCTACCAGTCCATGAGCATTGGCTGTTTTTCCATTTGTTTGTGTCATCTGCAACTTTTTTATCCGTGTTTTGTAGTGCTCCTTGCAGAGATCTTTCACCTCCTTGGTTAAGTATATTCCTAAGCATTTTATTTTCTTTGTAGCTATTGTAAATGGTATTGAATCCTTGATTTGACTCTTGGCTTGACTGTTATTAGTATATAGAAATGCTAATGATTTATGTGCATTGATTTTGTAACCTGAGACTTTGCTGAATTTATTTATCAATTCTAGGAGTCTTTCCATGGAGTCTTTAGGGTTTTCTAGATACAAGATTATATCATCAGCAAACAGAGATAATTTGACCTCCTCTTTCTCAATTTGGATGCCCTTTCTTTCTTTCTGTTGCCTGATTGCTCTGGCTAGGATTTCCAGTACTGTGTTGAATAGAAGTGACAGTGAGCACTGTTGTCTTGTTCCAGTTTTAAGGGAGAATGCTTTCAGCTTTTCCCCATTTAGTATGATGTTAGCTGTAGTTTGTCATATATGGCTTTTATTACTTTGAGGAATGTCCCTTCTATGCTTAGTTTGTTGAGAGTTTTTATCACGAAAGTGTGCTGTATTTTATTAAGTGCTTTTCCTGCATCTACTGAGATAATCAGATGGTCTTTGTTTTTGCTTCTGCGTATGGGGTGAATCACACTTACTGATTTGTATATATTGGACCAGCCTTACATCCCCAGGATAAACTGCATTTGGTCATGGTGAATTATCTTTTTGATGTGCTATTGAATTCTGTTTCCTAGGATTTGGTAGAGGATTTTTATGTCTATGTTCATAAGGGATATTGGTCTGTAGTTTGGTTGTTGCATCCTTTCCTGGCCTTGACACCAAGGTGATATTGCTTCACAGAACTAGTTAGGGAGGATTCCCTCATTCTCAATGTTATGAAATAATTTCTGTAGGATAGGTATCAGTTCTTCTTTGAAGATCTGGTAGAATTCAGCTGTGAATACATCTAGTCAGGACTTTTTTGCCAGGAGATTTTTTATTTCTGCTTCAATCTCACTGCTCATTATTTTTCTGTGTAGGATTTCTATTTCTTCCTGATTCATGCTTGGGAGATTGTGTGTTTCCGGGAATTTATCTATTTCCTCTAGGTTTTTTAGTTTGTGTCCATAGAGGTTTTCATAGTATTCACAGGTGATCTTTTGTATTTCTGTGATATCAGTTGTAATCTCTCCTTTTTCATTTCTGATTGAGCTTATTTGAGTCCTTTCTCTTATATTTCTGGTTAATCTGGTTGAGGTGATCAAAACTTATTACAAAGCTACAGTAATAAAAACAATGTGATGTTGGCATAAAGACAGACACATAGACCAACGGAATAAAATAGAAATCTGAAATAAATACCCATATAAATGATCAGAGTTTTAAAAAAAATTTACCAAGACTATTCAATGTAGAAAGGAGAGTCTTTTCAGCAAACAATGCTGGAAAAACTGGATATCTAGATGCAAAAGAATCATGTAGGACCCATTATTTACACTAGATTAATTCAAAATGAACCTAAACATACAAGCTTGAAGCTCTGACTTGGGTGGGGCAAAGGCAATATATGTAACCTAAACATTTGTACCCCCATAATATGCTGAAATTTAAAAAAATGGGAAAAAAAAGAGCTAATGATATAAGACCTTAGAAAACAGATAGCAGTGAAGCTTCGTGACACTGGATTTAGTAATGATTTCTTGAATATGACACCAATAGGCAACAAAAGCAAAAATAGATAAATGGGACTACATCAGACTTAAAAGCTTTTGTGTATAAAATGACACTATCAAGAGAGTGAAAAGACAACCCAAAAAATGCGAGATAATATTTTTAAATCATGGCAGAGCGTAGTGGCTCATGCCTGTAATCCTACCACTCTGGGAGTCCAAAGCAGGAGCATCGCTTGAACTCAGGAGTTTGAGACCAGCCTGAACAAGAGCAAGACCCATCTCTACCAAAAATAGAAAATATTAGTCGGGCATGGTGGTGCACACCTGCAGTCCCAGCTACTCGGGAGGCTGAGGCAGGAGGATTGCTTGAGCCCAGGAGTTTGAGGTTGCTGTGAGTTAGAGTGATGCCACAGCACTCTATCCTGGGTAACAGAATGAGACTATCTCAAAAAATATATATATATTTTAATCATACATACAATAAGGAATTAATATCTAGAATCTATAAAAAAAAAAAAAAAACTCCTACAATTCAACAAAAAACAACTCAACCTTAAGAATTCCAGAAGAAAATTTTGGGAAAACTCTTATACACATCAGCCTAGGCAAAGAGTTTATAAAGAAGACCCCCAAAGCAATCACAGCAGCAACAAAAATAAATAGATGGGACATGATCAAATTAAAAAGCTTCTGCACGACAAAGGAAACTGTCATTAGAGCAAATAGACAACCTACAGAACGGGAGAAAATATTTGCATCCTATACCTCTGATAAAGGACTGATAACGAGAATCTATATAGAACTTAAGAAAATGAACAAGAAAAAATCAAACAACCCCATCGAAAAGCAGACAAAGGACATGAACAGAAACTTTTCAGAAGAATACAGACTAATGGCCAGCAAGCATATACAAAAGTGCTCAGCATCAGGGAAATGCAAATCAAAACCACAATGAGAAAACACCTAACTCCAGTGAGAATGGCTTTTATCAAAAAGTCCCAAAACAACAAATGCTGGTGTGGATGTGGAGACGTAGGAACATTCTTACACTGCTGGTGGGAGTGCAAATTAGTATGACCCCTGCGGAAAGTAATTTGGAGATACTTCAAAGAGCTAAAAATAGCACTACCATTTGATCCAGCATGCCCACTACTAGGCATCTGCCCAAAGGAAAAAAAGTCATTCTATAATAAAGACACCTGCACTCGAATGCTTATAGCAGCTCAATTCACAATTGCAAAGATGTGGAAACAACCCAAGTGCCCATCAATACAGGAGTGGATTAATACAATGTGGTATATGCATACCATGGAGTTCTACTCAGCCACAAAAAACAATGGTGATCTAGCACCTCTTATATTATCCTGGACAGAGCTGGAGCCCATCTTTCGAAGGGAGGTATCACAAGAATGGAAAAACGAGCACCAGGGGACAGACGGATGATGTTCTAAAAGAGGGAAAGGGGAGCTTGTCAGACAAAAGTGGGTTGAATCCTGACTCTACCACTCACATGGGACCCTACCAAAGCGAAACAAAGCCAAGCTCTAGTTAAGAGTGGTAAGGACAGATTTTAATCAGTAACTTTTGCAATAGGGAAGAGTCCTGCATGAACTGAACTGAACTCCGATTTGTACAGACTTTGAATTTTACCGGGTGATTAAAGGAGCAGGGAGAGCGTTGAGGGGAGCTCAGTAGAGTCAGGGAAGTGAAAAATCACCAAAGGTTGGTGTAGATGCCGGGACCAGCTGTACCTGCTCTCCCTGGAAATCGCCAAAACTAGGATTCCATCCTCCCACAGAGACTGGGAGAAGAGGCTCTGTCCTCATGTATTGGCTGGAACAAACAGTAAATTCTTCTGGCAGCCTAGGGTTTCCCCAGGCAAGCACATTTATGGGTGGGGAGGGGGCAGTTTCATCATAGGGATGTGGCTTCTAGCAGTTAGAAACTCTGTTTTGTTCAAGTCTTTATAGGCCAAGGTTGAGGCCAGTGGAGACGAGGGCCAAGAGGAGCCTGGCTACAGGTCAAGGAGAGAATCGTTGTCAACCGAGCAAGTTAATCCGGCCCTGGGAGGCTCGTTCTCCTAGGCACACTGTGAGGACACAAAGGAAAGCGCGCCAGGAAGCGCCCCCTCCCCCGCCACACACACGCCCTCCCCCGGCGGGGTCAGACCCAGGGCTTGTCCCCGTGGGACCCTCCACAACTCAATGCTTCTCCGCCCTGGGAAGCCACGGCTGGGAGTGACCCCAGGGGAGGCCTCTGCGCGTCCCGCCGGGAGCAGGGGCTGGGAGGCGCGGGGCCAGTGCGGGAGCCGACGTCCCGCAGGCCCGGGAGGCAGGGCCCAGCCGCCGCTTCCCCCGGGCGAGGTCCCGCAGACCCCGGCTCCGCGGCTCCTTCGGACCCTGTGCCCACTCGGGCCCGGAGCTGACGGATCCGGAGCAGCGTCCTGCGCCCGATCCCGGGGCCCTCCCAGACCTGGCGGACGGGGAGATGCTGCCCCTGCCTCGCTCCGCGCCGCAAAGACTGACACGCCCGCCCCAGGCCGTCTGCGGCTGCGCTGCGGGCCCCCTCCGGGCTCCAACTGACCCAACGAGCTGGAGGCAACAAAAATGACTTCGAAACCTGAGTCCCCGCCCCAGGGTACAGAGGCCCTTCCCCGGCTCAGACTCCGGGCGGAGGGTACTGGAGAGTTTGTGACCACAGGACGGCGACGCGGAAACAGTGTCTCCTTGTGGTCCACGCGCGGCGGCCTCCACGCCGGCAGGAGCGCCTCAAAGGCGCATGGCACCTGGCGGCGGGCCGCTCGCCCTGGGAGCCTTTGGCACTAGGAATCAAAAGTCTCTCAAAAGTGCATCCTCTTTTATCTAGATATTCCACTTTTAGAAATGTATCCTTGAGACTCTGACAAGTAGGAGACGGTATGATGAAGGATTATACAGAAGCATTCCTTATTATAGCAAAACTAAGAAAAAATGTGCAATTGTTTATAAACATGTTGATAAGATTCATGTAAGTCCGGGCGCGGTGGCTCACGCCTGTAATCCTAGCACTCTGGGAGGCCAAGGCGGGAGGATCGCTCAAGGTCAGGAATTCAAGACCAGCCTGAGCAAGAGCAAGACCCCTGTCTCTACTAAAAATAGAAAGAAATTAGTCGGAGAACTTAAAATATATAGAAAAAATTAGCCGGGCATGGTGGCACGTGCCTGTAGTCCCAGGTACTAGGGAGGCTGAGGCAGGAGGATTGCTTGAGTCCAGGAGTTTGAGGTTGCTGTGAGCTATGATGATGCCACGGCACTCTAGCCTGGGCAACAGAGCAAGACTCTGTCTCAAAAAAAAAAAAAAAAGATTCATGTAATAGACTACTATTCAAATATTAAAAACGATAATGTGCATATGTGTCATTTACCAAGGTAGATTATATGCTGGGCCATAAACAAGTCTCTATAGGTTTCAAGTGATTGAAATTCTACAGACATCTAGAAAAGCATAAATACAGATGACAGACACAATGTGCTTTCAGATGGAAGCCACAGCCCCGCCTACAAAGTAGTCTCAGCAAAAACTCAAACCTCAATCTGATCCAGCTCCCAGACCCATCACTCGATGCTGAGGACAGCAGACCCTGTCAAAGAAGACCATGGGCTGCCTTCGGCCACCTCTAGAGAGGGGACAGGTATCCCTGGGGGGCTAGTCCCTGGAAGGATGGGGTTGGCAAGGACAGAGGCTGCTGCGATGACCCAGCCACCCAGGGGCCTGCCCCAGCAACAGCTGCCTAATACGGGACTAGGTGCTCCCTGAGGTCTCTGGACTCCAGTTCTTAGATCCTCATTCCCCACCTCTGGCCAGGTAGCCAGTCTGAGACCAGCAAAGACAAGGGATGTGCACATGGCAGTGGTGCCCTGGTTCCGCACTGCCGTGCCCAGGGGAGGAGGAGCAGGGCTGCAGGAGCCCAGCCCTGCACTAGACTGTGCACCGGGGCTCCCTCATCTTGCCAATGCAGGAATCATCGGTTGGGGAGGAATCTGTGGAGTAAAAATTACTACTCATCCGTTAGTGAGGTGCCTGCAGGGAGGCTAAATCCAGTGAACCCCTGCAGAACTCAGGAGGGGCATCTTTTGCTTCCGCAGCAGCCCCTGGCATCTGCTGCCTTGAGAATCATCCCACCAGGGGACCCAGTGGGAATCCCTCCCCTTCCCAGCCAGCCGCTCACCTCCAGGCACTGACTCCTGGCAAGGCCTTCCTTCCTGCGGCCTCTGAGGGGGGCACCCAGTCCTTCTGAGCTGCGGAGGTTTGGCTAGCCCAGAATGGGGGGATGCGCAGACTTCCCTGGGAAGGCTGTAGGCACTGCGGCCGGCCGGGATTCAGGAGAAGGGGTAGAGATGCAGGAGAGGACGCAGCAGTTCCACCTGGAGGTCGTTGGGGGAAGGTGAGGGGACGTCCTCGACAGCTGGCCCTCCCAGACCCGAGATGGAGATTTGGCGCTCTGTGGCCTGGATGCTGCCCTGATGCGCCCGCGGAAGGAAGACGGTGGGGAGCTCCACCCTGGATCCCCAGACCCCGGGCGAACAGGCCCACCGCTCCCTAGGACTTCTTTTTGTGCCCGGAGTTCCACTCCCTGTAGGACAACTACATGGGTGCCTTAAAGATAAGGGGCCAGGAAAAGGACCAGGACAGCGAAGGACAGAGAGGACCGGGATGGTCTAAGTGAGAATGTCTATGAAGGGAAGTGGAGGCAAGGTGGAAGAGGAGAAGGTAGGAAAGGAAGCGAGAGGGGGAGCTGTGGGGACTGGAGCCCTGGGTCACTCAGCTGAGGCCCAGTGTCCCTGAAGTGGGACTTCTGACCTCCAGAACTATTAATACAAGAGAATAAGTGTCTGTTTTAAGCCACTAAATTTGTGGTAATTCGTTAAAGCGGCGATCAGAGACTCAAACATCCTCCCAGGAGCACTGGGAAGGATGCCCTGTCCTTCCTGTCCACGTACCTGGATCTCCATCTCCTCTGCTCTGCCGCTAAGGCTCTCTGTTCCTGTCCAGCAGGGTCCCGATTGGCCTGGGGAGGGTGGTCGCGGCCAGCCTCTCTCCACCCAGACCCGGCAGAGCCCCAGGCCCTGCCTGCTGGCCAGCAGCTGCCTTGCCAGTGGGAGCCCTGTTGGATTGAGATGGTGGAGGGGACCAGAGAGCATCCGAGCTGCAGTGAAGTTTGAGTAAAAGCGTTTGGCTTCAAAACCTTATAAACATCTTGGATTTTTCCCCCAGATGTTTTGAATCACGTAGGTCTGTCCTGTGCCCGGGCTCATCCCTCTTTCCAGCCTTTAGTCCTTTCACCTGGCCCTCTCTCATTGCCTCCCCCATTTTCTTTCCTCCAGAGGGGAGAGAAGCTGAAATAGATGCCAGCGACAAATTTTTGGAGTGTCCCTGAGGGCACTGAGGGATAAAGGACCCAGGCATGGACTGTGCCTCCCCTTCTGGGAGCCCCTCCAGGGAGAGTGTTCTCATCCCAGACAGGCAGGAAGAGCCCTCTCCGGCCCCTCCGGGGGCTCCCCGCGCCCCTGCTTCCCCCAGGGCTGAGCCCCAACCTCCGTGAACCCCGGTGCCGCCCCAAGCCCGCCCTGGTCACTGTCCCAGGCCCTCTCCGCCTCCCTTCCCTTCCCCCCACGCGTGACTCCCGCGGAGGTGGGGGGCCGGTCGCCCTCGCCGTGAACCCCCCACCGGCGGCTGCCGCACGGCGCGGAGTGGGGCGGCGGCACCCCGCTTCTTCGTACTGACCTCTTCGCGCACCGACGCCCGTCCTCTGCCGGGCGTTGCTCCTTCGCTCCTTTTGCCGGTTCCCTCTCGTCGCCTCCGCATTTCCTTTTCTACAAACTCTCCACTTTTCTGTTTTCAGATGCTCTGGAAAGGGGTTTGCTCCGCGCGTCCATGCAGCCCGGCGCTTTTGGAAAGGGGGTCGCGGTCCTGGGACAGCCCTCTGCCCCCTCGCGGCCCCCTCTGGCAGGAGCACCCCTGCCGCACACCCCCGCGCCCTGGCGCAGCGCAAACTCCGGACGCAGGAATCCGGCGGGAGCTCAGCCGGGACCCTCGGCGGGGCGGGGCGTATGCAAATGAGCAGGACGGGTTCCCCGGACCCCGCCCCCACCAGAGCGCAGACGCGGGTGGCGGGGACCCCGCCGCAGGGAGCCAGGTTCGGCTCCTGGTTCCTGCCGCGTCTCCCCGATTCCTGCGTCCTTTTGCACGATCCCGTGGTTTCTTTCAGGTTTCTGCCCGTTCTGGCCCCATTCTGTCTTGCCAAATTCTGCCCCTTCTTGCTTGGATTTTCCACCCCCAATAAAACAGATTTGTTTTCATTTTTAACGGGAAAGGCGCCCCACTTTAGAGATACAGTCCCCGCCCGCAGCACCCGCTGGCCTGGTCCGGCTGGGCCCACTGGGGACCCCAGAAGTCTCATGGCAGAAGTGAAGACAGGCAGAGTCAGCGCCCTGCTCAGCCTGCCGGCCGGCCGCCTATGCTGGCCTCTGGCCCTCGAGGGCCTCATTCACTTCCACGGGAGGCCCGTAGGGACCCTCGGAGAACTTTAGCACGGGTGTCATAATTCCCTCTTCCCAAGCCTCCTTCCTTTCCCCCCATGCAGCTCTCAGGAAGAGTTCCTACGCCCACCCAAGTCCTTTTAGGTTTGGGAATGCATGGGTGGCCACTTGTTCTCCCACTCACCTCCCCTGGTCAATGGCTACTTCAAATGGGGACAAGTGCTAAGTGATAAGTCCTATTTCTGGGGATGATGCAGGAAAATGGGACCTCTCATCTGTTACAGAAGGGAACATGTTTCAGTTTTTCTGGAAAACAATTTTGCAATGTCCAATAGCTTTAAAATACATCCACCCTTATACCCAGTAATCTCTTTCCTGGTAATCCATTCCAAGGAAATAAAATAATCATTAAGGCCGGCACAGTGGCTCACGCCTGTAATCCTAGCAGACCGAGGCAGGTGGATCGCTCAAGGTCAGGAGTTCGAGACCAGCCTGAGCAAGAGTGAGACCCCCATCTCTACTAAAAAAAATAGAAAGAAATGATCTGGACAACTTAAAAAAAAAAGATATATATATATATATATATATATATATATATATATATATATATATATATATATATATAAATTAGCCGGGCATGGTGGCACATGCCTGTAGTCCCAGCTACTTGGGAGGCTGAGGCAGGAGGATCGCTTGAGCCCAGGAGTTTGAGGTTGCTGTGAGCTAGGCTGACGCCACAGCACTCTAGCCTGGGCAACAGAGCAAGACGCTGTCTCGAAAAAAAAAAAAAAATCATTAAGTAAAGATCACACAGAAAGATGTTTTGCAAAATATTTCCTGGTGCCTCTCAATAGTAAGCAGCAGAGTGAATAGTTTATTTCGCCATGGATTAGGGCCTCAGAGTTAAGAGTTAGGGTTTGTAGGATATGGGAATGAGGATTAGTGTTACAATGAGGGTCCTAGGGTTACAGCTGGAGTTAGGATTGGGTAAAGCCTCTGGGTTACAGCCTTAGGGTTAAAGGCCTTAGATCCAAAACCCTAGGGTTAAGGTTTGGGTTAGTGCCTCAGAGTTAAGATTAGGGTTTTAAAAGAATGTGCTAGATTTCTATCGGCTGACTGGTACAGATCTCTTGGATGTGTTGTTAAGGGAGGAAAGTAAAATGCAGAGAAATGAATACATTATAATCCCACTCGTGTAAAACCAACTTCTTCTGGCTATATGTTTATACATATACACTCATATGGGAAATTTTAACATTGGATAAAAGGCAGGGAGAGAAGAGGGAAGAGGATTTTTTAAAAAGCTACATTTTAAAAAAAGGGGCACCCACCTCTTTTGACCCCACTGACCCCCAGGGAAATAATCATTGGTCCGCAAGCCCAGTCGGCCTAGTTCCTGCCTCCAGTGAAGCCTAATTCGTGAAGACCTCTAAATACTGATCCTCCCCATGTTCTCGAATCATTATATGAACAGCCCTCCAATCTCTGACTTCCGCAGACCAGCTCAGACCCCTAATCAAAGGCCCACAGACCCATAATTCCTGAGGATTCTCTAAGGGGCTGTGTGGGCCATAGCTGGGGCTGACAAGGGGGTTGCAGTCACGGTAAGAGACAGCAGCACCCAACACTGAAGCGTATGTCAGACACTACAGCTAGCACTCCAGATGATTATCTTGTTTAAGTATCAAAATGACCTTGCGTGGAATATGACATTGCACTACAGGTGCATGGTACAGACTAGGCGCCCAGGCTGAGTCCTCCAGTTAGTTAATTGCTCTGGGTCTTAGCTCTGTCATCTGTAAAAGACAAAAATAATAGCGATTACGAAAAGAGGGATGAACGGGGTACTGAGGGTAAAAAGCACGTGGCATCACAGAGGACACACAAAAGCACTCTGCAACCTTTACTTTTCCTGAACATCCCCATCTTACATACAAGAAAACAGAGGATCCGTAACTTACCCAAGACACATACCGCTACGTATCAGAGTTGACATTTCAATGACTAATTCCCCGGCACCAGAACACAAAGTCTTACCCATGGAAACGCACTTGCCCAAAACTTGCTGTGTCTTCAGATGGCCATGCCCTAGTGTCAGGGTGGTAAGGGGGCTTATATGCCAACCTGGAAACTTTACACCTATCCATATTATCTTTCAAAAGTGAGGGCTAAATAAAGTCACTGAAGACATAGAATGATTAAGAATGTTTTCACCCTTCCATGTAGCCTCATTAAAAGAATTACTGAAAGAATTATTTCAGCAAGAATAAAGGTAGGCCTTGAGAACAGAGCAAGAATACAATAAAAATGATCACAGAAATGTATAATTTTACAACGTAATTAATTTCTTTACCCATTTTAAAAACACAAATGTCTAATGATAAAAATATCATGGGAGTAGTCAAGGGTATCTGGACTGTGCTACGACCATTGTGAGGAGGACGTAAATATGCAATTGATATAACTTTTGTAAGAACATTTATCATTAAGCTGATTTTAGGATTTCAGGCTTCCAGAATGGCTGAGTGAGGTCAGCAAATCCTCTCCCGAAAGAGCACTGGCAGAGTCACCGGCTCCACAGCAAAATGCTGTAGACCAACTTGTCCTCCAATACAACTAAATACCTTGGAAATTTAGGACTCTAAAAGCTGGAGAGAAGAAAACAGACTGATGAGGGATCTCAAGACTTGAGGGATGACAGGTGATGTGTTCCCTGTGGGTTTTTTTCCATCTCCCACATACCAAAGACCTGGTTCCAGAGAGGCCTGCAATCTGGAACCTAAAGGGGAAGCCCAACCCCCGCTCCACACCAGGTCACTAGCAAGCAGCCCCAACTTCCCACAGCAGCAGCAGTAGCAGCGAAGCCCCATGTTTCCTGTCCCTCTCCAGTGGCATGGGGAGACCCCAGCACAGTGGCTTCTGACCCCCCTCAACAAAGGGAATCTTGTGATGATGGTATAGTTACATATCCTAAGTGTAGTAGTTTTTACATGAAGCTACACATGTGATAAAACTGCATAGAGCTATAGAGCAGCGGTCCCCAACCTTTTTGGCACCGGGGACTGGTTTCATGAAAGACAATTTTCCAGGGACCAGGGGCTGGGAGGATGGTTTCGGGATGATTCAAGCGCATTACATTTATTGTGCAGTCCAACTTCTCTGTTAATGATAATCTGTATCTGCAGCCGCTCCCAGCGCTAGCATCACCGCCTCAGCTCCACCTCAGCTCATCCGGCATTAGATTCTCGTAAGGAGCGCGCAGCCTAGATACCTCGCATGTGCAGTTTACAGTAGGGTTCGCACTCCTGTGAGAATCTAATGTTGCCATTGATCTGACAGGAGGTAGAGCTCAGGTGGCGATGCCAGCAATGGGGAGCAGCTGTAAATACAGATGAGGCTTCCCTCACTCACCCGCCGCTCACTTCCTGCTGTGCAGCCCGGTTCCTAACAGGCCACAGATGGGTACTGGTTCTTGGCCTGGGGGTTGGGGACCACAGCTATAGAGAACAGACAGGATGAATGCATGTGTAATTGTAAAATCTGAATCAGCTCTATGGATTGTGCCAATGTCCATTTTCTGTTTTTTACATCATATTATAGTTACTCATAATGTCAACCCTGGATGAAAGGTGCACAGGACCTCCCTGTACATTTCTGTGGTATATCACTAATCCCAAATTAAAAATTTTAAAGCAATGATAAAACTGGACAAGGTTGTCATAAATAACAGTATGAAAACTAGGAAAATGATATGCGTACAAACTGCAAACCTTATTCAGATTTCGGTAGTTTCACATGCATTCATTGTTTGAATGCGTATGTGTGGACAGTTCTATGCAGTTTTGCTGTATGTGCATTCATGTAACCACCACCACAGTCAACGCACAACACGGAACCGTCACCGAAAGGCTCCCTTGCAACATCTCCTTATAGCCATACCCATCTGTTCCCCCTCCTTGCCCAACCCCTGTCGAGCCTGTTCTCCATTTCTATAATTATTACGTTATTTCAAGAAGGTTACTTAAATGGAATGATAGCTATGTAACCTTTTGGGATTGGCTTTATGCACTCATCACAATTCCCTTGAGATCCATCCAAGTTGTGTGTATTAACAGCTTGTTTCTTTTTCTTGCTGAAGAGAATCCCATGGTATAGATGTAGCACAGTTGTTTAACCCATTGAAGGACTTCTGGCTACTTTCCAGTCTTTGGCTGTTATAAATAAAGCTGCTATGAACCCTTGTGAACAAGTTTCACATGAAACTTATTTTTTACTTAAAAAAAGTAAAAAAGGAAGTGAATCAAAATGATACACTAAGAAAATTATTTAACATAAACAAAGACAGGATAGGAGGAACAGAGGAGCAAAAGAGATAAAAGTCATGAGACAAATAGAAAGGAAATAGCAAAATGGAAAAGTTAAATCCAACCATGGCAATAAATTTAAATATGTTAAAATGGTCAATAAAAAGGCGGAGATTAGATTTTTTAAAAAGCAAGCTCCAATTATATGCAGACTTAAGAAAAACAATTTAGGTTAAAAAATACAAATATGCTAAAACTAAAAAATGGAAAAATATATTAATTTCAAACAGTATCCACAAGGGAGCCAAAGTAACTGTGGTAATATTTGGCAAAGCTGACTTTAAGGCTTTATTACTACAGACAAAGAGGGATACTTCATAATGATAAAAGGATCAATAATCAGGAAGATATAGCAATTTAAAACTTATATGCAGCTAACAACAGAGCCCCAATATCCATGGAGCCAAAATTGACAGAATTGAAATGTGAAATAAGACAATAAGACAATTATAGTTGAATATTTTAAGGCCCAGTCACAATAACTGGGCCTTAAAATATTTTGAAAAAAACTAGACAGGATATTGGTAAGGATAAGAAAAATCAGACAACACTATCCAAAAACTTGACCTAACTAACATAGAATGCTCTGCCCCAAGACAGTAAAACATACTTTCAAGGACGTATGAAACATTTCCCAGGAAAAATATGTTTGGCCATTAAAATATCCCAATAAATTTAAAGGAATTGAAATAATTAAAAGTAGGTTTAAGGCCACAATGGAATAAAATTACAAATAAAAAAAAGAAAGAAATGTGGGAAAATCACCAAATATTTGGAAGTTAAAGAACACATTTCTAAATGTATGGATCAAAGAAAAAATCACAAGGGAAATTAGATAATATATTGAACAGAATGTAATCCAAATATAACATATCTACATTTTTGAGATGTCAATAAAGCAGTGCTCAGAGGGAAATTTATAGCTTTAAACATCTATATTACAAAAGAGAAAGGTCTCAAATCCATAGCCTAATCTTCCATCTTAAAAAACTGGCAAAAAAATAAAAAGGAGCAAACTAAACCCAAAGGGAGCAGAAACAATGAAATAGTATTAATAAAAAATAAGAGCCTGAGTGAATTAGAAGAGTGGTCCCCAACCTTTTTGGCACCAGGGATTGGTTTCACGGAAGACAATTTTTGCATGGACCGGGGAGGGGTGGTGTCAGGATGATTCGAGTACGTTACATCTATTGTGCAGTCAAACCTCTCTGCTGATGATAATCTGTACTTGCAGCAGCTCCACCTCAGATCATCAGGCATTAGAATCTCATAAGGAGCACATAACCTAGATCCCTTGCATGCACAGTTTACAGTAGGGTTCGTGCTCCTATGAGAATCCAGTGCCACCTCTGATCTGACAGGAGGTGGAGCTCAGGTGGTGATGTGAGTGATGAGGGGAGGCTGTAAATACAGATGAACTTCACTCACTCACCCACAGCTCACCTCCTGCTGTGCAGCCTGGTTCCTAACAGGCCACAGACGGGTACCAGGCTGGGGCCTGGGGGATTGGGGACCACAGATCTAACCCACGGTGAGGTCAGGTGGGCGAGTGAGAAGCAGAAGGAAGAGGCCTGTGCATGGCTTGCCATCCCATACACTCAAGATGCAGAAATCAGGAGTCAGTACCTAGAGCCAGAGAGTGGAATGACTGTCCTATTCGCTGGGCCACAGAAACTGTAACACAGTTAAGTCTGGCTAAACGTGTCACCCACACATATATTAATAATTCAATTCTTCCTCCACTACTAATTCAAAGAGAAAAGACACATTAACATTTGGTAAATAAACAAAAATTCCTCTGTGTGTGCATAATTTTTTGTGTAAGAAAGATGGACAAGGGCCCAATTAAGCAAATGAGAGAGGCAGGAAGAGGCAACTGCAGCAGCAGTGGGTATCCTGCCCTCTCCTGCGTGGAGGAAAACTTGTCCAAAGTTCCCCTCTGCTGTTGTGAGGATCCTGACCACTGGGGTCAGCCAGGCTAACCACCTCCAGCCACCCAACCTTTGGGGCACGTCTGGCAGAAACGAGGATGGGAATAGAATATTATCTCTCTGGGGAGAGTTGACCATCTTGCTGGGTCCACCAGAGCTTCTCTGGGCTGACTGGGTCTCCTGGGCTCCCTCAAGAGCAAAGCTAGGCTCACAGCCGTCTCCTGCAAAGCCTGACCAAGGAACCAGCAATGGCCGAGCAGCAAAGTATGGGGAACAGACTCCTGGTGGGCCAGGGAAAGGGAACCAATTTCTTTACAGCTAGGCCAAGCAAAGTGAAGAGGAGAACCAGAACAAACAGCCCACAGAGGCAATCACACCAGCAGATTATAGGAAGGCCCCCGGGCCTGGGGCATTCTGCAATCTTCCTGAAGCACTTGCACTGTGAATGAGTGCTGAGACTGGAGGGGGACTGGAGGGTGCAGAAAGCCCTGGAAGCAGGCAGAGTGGAAGAATGGGAAGGCTGCATGGCGCTGCAGGTGGATATGGCTTCAGCCTTACCCTTCAAGACCTGGTTGATGCACTGGATGGCTGCTCTCTTCTCTAAGTCAAGGTCTTCAGCAGTGACTCGATAACCTAGCTGGGGGGGTGAGGGCAGAATCAGCGGGTCATTTCTTCTATCGGGAAGCAGCAGAGAAATCTTGCGCTTCTGGGGCCTGGAACTGTCAAATGCAGGACAGCAATCCCTCAGGTTTTGTTTCTGCCCTGAGGGAGCATCTACAACCCTTTCATGCTTGATCTTCCTTTGCGTTGCCACTGAGGCTAAAGTGCTAGCCTGAGGGTCTTCCTCACTGGTGCTCTCTTCTGTCACCTGGGCACCGGATGTGGCTGGGCTGGGGAACCCAGTGGCGCCTGCACCATTTCTCCTGTGCAGCAGCGGGAAGCTTCCAGTGGAACTGTATGAACTGCTGATGGCAGTTTGTCTGCTGCAAGTGCTTGTGAAGGAGGTCTGGGATTTCCTAAGCAGGCTGTTTGCTGAGTTCTTGTACCAGAAGTCTCTCTTCAGAGGCCCAGGCCGGGGCACAAAGGAAGACAGGACTCCGTTGACCATCAGGCTCTGAAATGCAGACTGTGCACTCCCGCCGCCATCTGAGCCCCTTCGTGGACCGTCCTGCCTTTCAAGGGCCATGTGGCCTTCCCGGTGCTCTGCTAGCGCTTTCCTCCTGTCAGCCGGGGTGGTCAGGGCTTTCTCCTCCTCCGCTCGCACTTGACTGCTCTCTCTAAGGGCCCTCATCGGGGCGTCCTTTGCATGGGGGTTTGAGAGGTGGTCAGCGAGTGAGGGCCATATATACACGACCGACTGCTCCAGGGCCACACGGAACCTCAGTTTGCCCTTAGCAGATGCCAGCTTCAGGATCACGGAGGTGCAGAGCATCCTGGAGCTGGAAGCAGACAGCACCGGCTGGCGCTGACGGCCCCTCCAGGGCGCCGAGGAAAAGACGCGCAGGTGCAGACACCGGGCCCGCTGCATCGGATATCGCGGCCTGTGGACCACGACGAGCCGCCGCCGGAGCTGGCGACGACGGGGTGAAGCCGCGCGGTCCTCGTACGACAGCCTGCGGGTCAGCCCCAGGGACTGGGCCGCCGAGTTAGCCCGGGAGGCGGGGGGAACACGGCGGGCGTGCGCGGGCCGCAGGCGCGCGGGCTTCTCCAGCCGGTCCCCGCCGCGCAGAGCGGGGCACGGCGGGCACGGGCGACCCGGCTGAGGTAACTGCCCACGGGGCGGCTCTGCGCGGTCGCGTCCCGCAGACGGAGTCGACGGCGCGGAGAGGTTTCCGTTAGCTGCCGACCGGCCCGAAGCAAGGCGCGCCCTGCCGGAGCGCGGGCCGGGACGCCAGCGCGAAGGGAGGCGCGCGGGGCGGCCGGAGGGCGGCGCCTGCTTGCCGGGAGGCGCAGCGCGCTTTTCCCGTCGGGCGCGGGCGGGCCGAGACCCCCGGCCGGAGGGCGGAACCGCGGAGGCTCCAGGCTTCAGGCCTCACAGCGCCCACGCGAGGCGGCAGCTCGGGGTCCGCGCCCGCCCCTCCCCCCGGGCGCCGCGGGGACGCGCCGGGCCAGGGTCGCCGCCCCCACCCTCTGCTCTTCCCAGGGGCTTCGTGTAACCCGGCTTCTAAAAGGTTGTCCGTTAACGAGCTATGCAAAAGGATTCCAAAATTAGGGAGTTTGACTTTAAACGATTTTATCAATATTGACTCAATTTTTTATCAATCTGCTGTGCTTCCTTCAAAGCCCTTTCTAAAATG
The DNA here is from genome assembly GCA_004363605.1 of Indri indri. NCBI lineage: Eukaryota > Metazoa > Chordata > Mammalia > Primates > Indriidae > Indri > Indri indri. The sequence continues at coordinate 96,253 of RJWJ010000975.1, read as the reverse complement.
AAATAAGAGAAAAATTCATGATGGACTTTTACACGCTACCACAACATGAATGGAATTATCCCAGATGTTTAGAGGAAATTTTTAAAATTAAAAGTCAAAACCACAATGAGATATCACCTAACCCCAGTGAGATTGGCTTCTATCAAAAAATCCCAAAACAACAAATGCTGGTGAGGATGTGGAGAGACAGCAACACTCTTACACTGCTGGTGGGACTGCAGGTTAGTGCAACCTCTGTGGAAAAGAATTTGGAGATGCCTCAAAAAGCTAAAAATAGAAATATCATTTGATCCAGCAATAACACTATTAGGCATCTACCCAAAGGAACAGAAGACATTCTATAATAAAGACATCTGCACCCGAATATTTATGGCAGCACAATTCACTATTGCAAGAATGTGGAAACAACCCAAGTGCCTGTCAATCCATGAGTGGATTATTAAAATTGGGTATATGTATACAATGGAATATTACTCAATTATAAGAAACGACGGTGATCTAGCACCTCTTATATTTTCCTGGATAGAGCTTGAGCCCATCTTCCGAAGTGAGGTATCACAAGAACGGAAGAATGGGCTCCACATGTGCTCGCCATCAAATTGGCACTAACTGATCAGCACTATGGTGCTCACATGGTAGTAATATTCTCCAGGAATTAGGGGGTGGGGGCGGGGGTAAACTCGCAACTAATGAACGCGGTGAGCATTGTAGAGGGGAAGGGCATGCCTCTAACCCTCACTTGGATGAGGCAAAGTCATAAAATGTAACCACAATCTTTGTACCCTCATAATATCCTGAAATAAAATAAATTTAAAAAAGATCTGAAACGACAAGACTAAGCAAGCTTCTGACGTGGGCACCATCTTGGGGATGGACATGCTTGAATCTCTGACTTGGGTGGGGCAAAGGCAATATATGTAACCTAACATTTGTACCCCAATAACATGCTGAAATTAAAAAAAAATAAACATATACATAAGTGAATATTTACTTAAAAATAGATTTTAAAAAAAGATAATGCCATCATATGTTGATTGCTTTAAATCATATTAAGTCATATGTGGACTATATTCCATTCTTGAATATTATCTCTTTACCAAGTCTTAATAAATGACATATCCATGATCAAAGCACAAAATAAAAAGACTATCAAAATTCAAAACTTTTGTGCTTCCAAAGACACCATCAATTAAATGAAAAGACAAGCCATAGATTGGGAGAAAATATTTGCAACTTATTTGATAAGGGACTTGTATCCAGAATACATTAAGAACTCAAACTCAGTAATAAGAAGACAAATGGCCCTATTTAAAAATAGGCAAATTATTTGAATAGGTATTTCACTGAAGAAGGAATATGAGTGGCCAATTCTCTCATGAAAAGATGCTTAGTATCATCAGTCATTAGGGAAATGCAAATTAAAACCACAATGAAATATGATTTCTCAACCACTGGGATAGCTACAGATGGAACAGACAATAACTGTTGGTGAGGAGGTGGAGAAATGGAAATCTTCATACGTTGCTGGTGGGGATTTAAAATGTAGCAGCTACTTTGAGATAAACAAATTGGAAGTTTCTTCAAATGTTAAACCTAGTGTTTCACAGTGAGCAGATCTATGCAAACCTACCCCCAAACTTTGTGGAAGCTGAGAGGCCAAAGAAAGAGGCTGACATATCCAATTTTTCAGAAAGAAACATTTTACAGGGACTTAATGAACAGAAGCCATGATAGGCAGCTGCCAGAGGATGGATCTCTGTGCCATTATCCCTGAGACCCAGGGCTTACATGCCATAGGAAGGACTGTGTAGGACAATTGCTTATGTTACTGTTTCTCCTTCTGCTACCTTCTTTTATATTAGGTGAAATCTTCTTAGCATATCATCTTAACTCTTTTGTTTATTTTTAAACTATTTTCTTAGTTATTTTATAATGGTTGCTCTACAGATTATACTATACACTTTAACCTATCACAGTCTACTTCACATTGATACTAACAATTCCAGTAAAATACAGAAACTTTATTTCAATATAGCTCCATTTAATCTCCCTTTCTGTTGCCATCTATATCTATATATGTTATAAACCAATAATACAGTGTTATAATTATTGCTTTATATAATTGCATGTCTTTTATAGAAGCTAACAGAAGAAAAGAAAAATATATTTATAGAGATTTAAGTATCAGTCTACTTATTTATCATTCTCAGTACACTTAATTTCTTCTTACAGATTCAACATACTATCTTGTTTCATTTTCTTGCTTGGATATAGCTCCATTCCCTACCTCCTACTTTATGCTATTATTGTCACATATTATCACATTTTTATGTGTTAAAAGGCCAATAATATAATTTATAACTATTGATTTATGCAATTGTTTTTAAATAATAACCTTAAATGTAAATGAATTCATTCTCCAATTGAAAGATACGGAGTGACTGAATAGATAAAAAAACAAAATCCAACTATATGCTACCTACAAAAGACTCACCTCACCTATAAGGACATACATAGACTTAAAATGAAGGGATGAAAAACAATATTACATGCCAAGGGAAACCAAAAGATAACAGGAGCAGCTATACTTATATCAGATAAAATAGACTTTAAGTAAAACACTGTAAAATCAGACAAAGAAGATCATTATATAATTATAAAGGGGTCAATTCAGCAAGAGGATGTAACAATATGCGCCTAACACCAGAGCATCCAAATACATAAAGCAAACATTAACCCATCTACAAGGGGAGATAGACTGTAATACAATAATAATAAGGGACTTCAACACCCCACTTTGAGCAATAGACAGATCAGCCAGATAGAAAATAAACAAAGAAATATTGTAGTTAAACTACACACTAGACCAAATGGACCTACCTGACATTTACAGAACATTTTATCCAACTGCTACAGAATATGTATTCTTCTCATTAGCATATGGAACATTCTCCAGGATAGACCTGATGTTAAGCCACAAAACAAGTCTCAAGAAACTTTTAAAAACTGCAATCATATCAAGTATATTTTTTGACCACAGTGGAATAAAACTAGAAATCAATAACAAGATGAACTTTGAAAACTGTAAAAATATGTGGAAATTAAACAACATGCTCCTGAATGACCAATGGGTCAATGAGGAAATTAAGAAGAAAATTTTAGAATTCTTGAAACAAACGAAATAGAAGTACAACATACCAAAACCTTTAGAATATACTAAAAGAAGTACTAAGAAGGATGTTTATAGCAACAAACACCTACATCAAAAAAATAGAAAGATTTCAAACAAACAACCTAATGATGCATCTCAAGGAACTAGAAAAATAAGAACAAACCAAACCCAAGATTAGTAGGAAAAAAGAGAAATAATAAAGATCAGAGCAAAAATAAACAATTAGAGATTTAAAAGACCCATGACACAAAAGTTAGTTTTTTGACAAGTTAACAAAATTGACAAACCATTAGCCAGACTAAGAAAAAAAGAGAGAAGAACCAAATAAATAAAATCAGAAATGAAAAAGAAGACATTACAACTGATATCAGAGAAATACAAAGGATCATGAGAGACTATTATGAGCAACTTTATGCCAAAAAACTGGAAAACCTAGAGGAAGTGGGTAAATTCCTGGACACATATAATCTATGAAGATTGAATCATGTAGAAACAGAAAACCTGAGCAGATCAATAACACGTAACAAAATTAAATCAGTAATTTAAAAGTCTCCTTATAAAGAAAAACCCAGGACCAGATGGCCTCACTGCTAAGTTCTACCAAAATTTTAAAGAAGAGCTAACACCAGTTCTTCTCAAAAAATTGAAGAGGAAGGACTTCTAGCTCATTCTATGAGGCCAGTATTACCCTGATAACAAAACCAGACAAGGACACAACAAAAAACAAAACTACAGGTCAGCATCCCTGATAAACATACATATAAAAATCCTCAATGAAATACTAGCAAACAAAATTCAACAGCCTATCAAAAAGATTATATACCATGACCAAGCGAGATTTATCCCAGGGATGCAAGTCTTGTTTAATATATGCAAATCAATAAATGTGATACATCAAGAAAATAAAAGACAAAAACCGGATGAATGTCTCAATAAATGCAGAAAAACCATTTGATAAAATTCAATCTCTCTTCATGATTAAAAAAAAACTCTCAGCAAATGAGGTAGGAATAAAGGAAAAGTACCTCAAAACAATAAAGGCCACATATGACAAACCCATAGCTAACATCATACAGAATGAGAAAAAACTGAAAGCTTTTCTGCTGGGAGCAGTGGTTCATGCCTGTAATTCCAGTACTTTGGGAGGCTGAGGCAGGAGGATCTCTTGAGGGCAGGAGTTTGAGGCCAGCCAGGGCAACATAGAGAGATTCTGTCTCTACAGAAAATAAGAAAAATTAGCTGGGTGTGATGACATGCATCTGTAGTCCCAGCTACTCAGGAGGCTGAAGGAGGAAAATCAGTTGAGCCCAAGAGTTGGAGGTTGCAGGGAGATATGATCATGCCACTGCACTCCAACCTGAGGTGACAGAGTAAAATCCTGTCTCTAAAAACAAACATGGGGGTCGGGTGGGAAAAAAAATAAAAACAAACAACAAAAAAAGCACAAAACAAAAATAAACCCTGAAAGCCTTTCCTCTAAGATCTGAAAAGACAAGGGTGACCACTTTCACCACTTTTATTCAACATAGCACTGAAAGTCCTACCTAGGACAATTAGGCAAGAGAAAGAAAGAAAGGGCATCCAGATTGGAAAGGAGAAAGTCAAACTGTTCCTGTTTGCATATGATACAATCTTTTATTTAGAAAATCCAAAAGATTCCACCAAAAATCTGTTGGAACTGATAAATGAATTCAGTAAAGTGACAGCATACAAAATCAATGTACAAAAATCTCTGGCATTTCTATATGCCAATGGTAAACAACCTGAAAAATAAATCAAGAAAAAAATTACATTTATAATAGCTACCAAAAAAAATACCTAGGAATAAATTTAACCAAAGAGGCAAAACATCTCCACAATTAAAACTAAAACACTGATAAAAGAAATTGAAGAGGATACAAAAAAAATGGAAATCCATCCCACATTTGTGGATTGGAAGAATTAATATTGTTAAAATGTCTATACTACCCAAAGCAATCTACAGATTCAATGCAATCCCTATCTAAATACCAATGACATTCTTCAAAAAAATAGAAAAAACAATCCTAAAATTTGTATGGAACTTCAAAAGATCCTGAATAGCCAAAACAACACTGAGCAAAAAGAACAAAGCCAGAAGCATCACACTACCTGATTTCAAAATATACTACAAAACTATAGTAATCAAAACAGCATGGTACTGGCCGGGCGCGGTGTCTCACGCCTGTAATCCTAGCACTCTGGGAGGCCGAGGCGGGTGGATTGTTTGAGCTCAGGAGTTTGAAACCAGCCTGAGCAAGAGTGAGACCCCGTCTCTACTAAAAATAGAAAGAAATTAATCGGACAACTAAAAATACATAGAAAAAATTAGCCGGGCATGGTGGCGCATGCCTGTAGTCCCAGCTACTCGGGAGGCTGAGGCAGAAGGATCACTTGAGCCCAGGAGTTTGAGGTTGCTGTGAGCTAGGCTGACGCCACAGCACTCTAGCCCAGTCAACACAGTGAGACTCTGTCTCAAAAAAAAAAAAAAAAAAAAAAACCAGCATGGTACTGACATAAAAGCAGACACATAGACCGATGCAACAGAATCCAGAATCCAGAAAAAAATTCATGTATTTATAGCCAACTGATTTTCAACGCAAGCACCAAGAATAATCATTGGGGAAAGGACAGTCTCTTCAATAAATGGTGCTGGGAAAACTGAATATCCATGCACAGAAGAATGAAACTAGAACCCTGTCTTTCACCATATACAAAAATCAACTCAAAATGGAGTGAAGATTTAAATGTAAGATTTGAAACTATGAAACTACTAGAGGAAAATATAGGGGAAACCCTCAAGATATTGGTCTGGGCAAAGATTTTTTTTAGTAAGATCTCCGAAGTACAGATAACAAATGCAAAAATAGACAAATAAGATTACATCATAATAAAATGCACAGCAAAGGAAACAACCAACACAGTAAAGAGACAAGCTACAGAACAGGAGAAAATATTTGCAAACTATCCAACTGACAAGGAATTAATGCCCAGAATATACAAAGAACTCAAGCAACTCAACAGAAAAAAACCAAATAATTCAAGTTAAAAATGGAAGCTCTGAATAGACATTTCCCTCCAAAAAAGACACAGAAATGGCCAAAAGGTATATGGAAAAAAAAATGCTCAGCCTCACTAATCATCAGTGAAATGCAAATCAAAACCATAATGAGATACCGTCTCACTCTAGTTCAAATGGCTATTATCAAAAAGACAAAAAATATCAAAAATGCTGGTGAGGATGCAGAGAAAGGGGAATTCTTATACACTGTTGGTGGAAATATAAATTAGTACAGCCATTATGGAAAATAGTATGGAGATTCCTCAAAAAACTAAAAGTAGAACTACCATATTATCCACCAGTTTCACTACTGGGCATATACCCAAAGGAAAGGAAATCAGTATGTTGAAGAGATACCTGCAGCAGTATTCACAATAGCCAAGATATGGAATCAAGCTATGGGTCCATCAATGAATGAATGCACAAAGAAAATGTGTCATATACACACAATGTAATATTATTCATCCATTAAAAAAAAAGAATGAAATCCTATAATTTATAGCAACATGGAAGAAACTGGAGTACATTACGTTAAGTGAAATAAGCCAGGCATGGAAAGACAAATACTGCATGTTCTCACTCATATGTGGGAGCTAAAGAAGTTGATCACATAGAAGTAGGGAACAGAACAGTAGTTGGTCACCAGAGAATGGGGAAGTGGGATATGGAGAAGTTGGTTAATGGGTACAAAATTATAGCTAGGAGGAGTAAGTTCTAGTGTTCTGTAGCACACAGTAGGGAGACTATAGTTAACAACAATTTATTGCATATAATAGAATAGCTAGAAGAGATAAATTTGAACATTCTCAACACAAAGAAATAAATATTAGAGGTGATATATATCGCAAGTACCCTGATTTGATCAGTATACATTGCATACATGCATTGAAGTAACACATGTACCCCATAGATATGTACAAGAATGTTTCAATTAAAAATTTAACACACTGACTGCCACACTAGAAAAAAACTTTTTTCCCTTAGGGCCATGGTGTTTTATTACGAAAATAGAATAAAAACTTTGAAAACAAAGAGATTCCTTCTAATTTAATGAAAAATTTTTTATTTTTTATTTCTTTCTATGCGTGAGTTATACGCAACTTGAAAAATGGTTCTGGCGGCTCCCAAGGTGAAGAGACGTGTGAGTTACATACGCTTCACAAGGCCCCTGGCTCAAAACTAGTGCGAGTTAAATACAACTCACATGGCAGTTAATGTGTTAAAAATAAAATTATATATTTAAAAATTTATAATAGAGATATGGTCCATGTTTATGGATTCAAAGAAACTGGGTTTTCCCCAAATTGATCATAGATTAATTGTAACCTAATCAAAATCCCAGCAAATCACATGTGTGTAGAAACTGATAAGATGAATCTAAAATTTAAATGAAAATGCAACTTATGAAGAACTGCAAAGTAACTTTTGAAGAACAAGTTAGAAGAACTTATATTTCCACATATGAAGATTTTTATAAAGCTATGGTCAATCAAGCCATGTTAGTATTGGTACAAAAATTGACAACTAGCAAAAGCTCAGAAAATGACCTACTCAATATAGACCCTTAATTTACGACCAAGGTAGAACTAGAGAACAGTATATATGTATATATACTGCATGTATGTATACATATGTGTACATATATATAATGATAAAGCCAGAATAGTGGGAAACTTGGGGGGGTTGTGATGGGAAGGGGAGGTTCTGGAATGCTAGTGCCATTCTAGATCCTTTGACCTGGGGGGTGGAAACATAGGTGTTTGCTTTAAAATTCACATTTATAATACACTGATATATACTCTCCATAAGTGTGTTATATCTCACAATAAATTTAAAATTTTAAAAAATGGAAGAAAATCAATACGTAATTGAGAAAAAAATCTCACTTCATTTATTGTTTGATTGCCTAGTTCCCCAACATTATTCATTAAATTATCCAAATTCTCCCCACTGATTTGTGATTCCAACTTATAATATACCCAATTCTTACTTGTACTTGAGAGAGTTGGTAACGGTCACCAAAAATCTGGTATTGGTTTTCGGCGAGGGCGAGTGGACTTCGGCGGGGGTGGCGGGAGGGGGGAAAAAGCGTGAACGAAGTGAAGTATCGGCAGGGCAGGGCAGCTGATCCAGGCACCGTCACGGGATTTATTGTTCAATAGGAAAATTCTAGAGACAAATTGAAAAGAGAAAGGAAGTCTGTGAGAGGGTTGCCAAGTCAGCAAGTAAAGTGTCACTTAATTAAAAAGGACTTGTGCATGATCTCAGCACAAAGTATCTGGGGACGTGCAAAGCGGAGGCCAGGCCCGCAGGGCGGGTCCGCTACACGGGCGTAAGCAGCAAGGTAAAGTCTGCCGAGCGCTGTCGAAGATTTAATGTGCTGCTATTTTTAAATTACATGGACTGTTTTTCGCTCACTCGAAACGTATTTACGACGTGAAGAAACTGCAAAAAAGTACGCGCTGCCGCACTTTGTCCGCCCTTGCCCGCCAGGCCCGGTTCCCCACACCGCGCACTAGGACACGCGCTACCTGCGGCCTCCGCCCGCCGGGGGCAGCCCAGGGGGGCTGGAGGGCGGCGCCGGCTGGGACGGGCGGGTCCTCTTCTCCTCCAGGCTGGACGTGCCCCGGGCCGGGAGGGACTGCGAGGTGCCAGGGCGGCCGGAGGCGCCCCTGGCCCGCCCCCGAGGGCGCGCCCCGCCCCGGCCCGCCCGGCCCCGCCCGCGGCTGGCGGCGTCGCGCTCACTCGCAGCTCGGAGCGGCGGCCGCGAGGTCGGACCGCGCGAGGCGGCCGGAGATGCAGCGGGGCGCCGCGCCGCGCCTGCGCCTGTGGCTCTGCCTCGGACTCCTCGACGGTGAGCGCGGCCGCCCGCCCGGGAGCGCGCCTGGGGCGGGCGGCGGGCCCGCACGGACGGGGCTCTGGCTGGGACGGCGCGGCCCGGGGCCGGGCGGACGGACGCCGGATGGAGCGCGGCGGGTCGGGGCCGGGATGAAGACAGGGCGGCGGGAACTGCAGCCGGGGTAGGGGCAGGGCGGCCGGATTGTGCCTCGGCGCAGGTGGAGTCCTCCGGGTCCCCGACGGGTGCACCCTTACCCTGGACCCTTCCTTCCCTCACTCACGACCCCACGCGCGCCGCAACGCTCGGCCCCGACCCGCGCGGCGGGACACTGCCCCGCGCCGAGGCGGCGACCCCCGCCCGGCCCGGACTGCGCGAGCTCCGCGCCGGGAGGTCCCCCAGAGGGCGCTCTGGGCGGGCGGCCGCCTCCCTCAGGCCGGCGCCCTCGGGCGGTGGCGGCGGAGAGGGCGCAGGTGCCTGTTGGAACTCAAGGCCATCTCGAGTTGACAACTCGTGAACTGTCACAGTCACAGAAGAGGCCTCCCGGGTCCAAGGGGCCGGGAGCCTTGAAGGCCCCCTGGGAAGCCAGGACCGTGAGGCGGAGGCCACCGCGAAGAGGTCTTGAGCAAGGCGAGGCAGGGTTGGGTTTGCGCGGGGAATACGGCTCTGGCGGCGAGGCTGCGGGGTTGGAGACGCGACTGCGGAGGGTGAGGAGGGGCCGAGGGGGCGGGCAGAGACGTGAGGGAGGAAGCGTGGGGGCAGGAGAGGATGAGCTGGGCGTGCACACGAGATCTGGCGTCCCTGGGAATCAGAGGGTGGGAGGGGGGCTCGCCGGTCCCGGTGTTGGAGGGAGGAGTGCTGGGAGGAATGGGGACCTCGGTATTTTTGCACACCACAGGGTGGAATGCTGGGTTTGCATGCTTCATCTCTTAATTCTCACAGGCAGCGTTAGACCGTTTTACACACGGGGAAACCTAGACCGAGGATGTATGTGATTTCCTCAAGGTCCCCAGGATGCCCGAAGTAAGAGACAAAAAAGCCCCTGCTCTCTGCTCACCCTTTACCTTCACAGGCTGCAGGGCTGAGGACAGGGGAGGGGAGAGAGGTGTGGCCGAACCTGGGAACGAGGGAAGAGGACATCTGTCTGGGCCTCTGAGTCGGGCAGGTCTGATCAGAGTGCTGCCCCTTGGCTGTTCCCTGGGCTCTCACAGGTGTTCAGTATGTGTTTGTTGAGTGACTGAATGAATGTAGGGTAGGGGTGAATAGGGCCTTGGTTGGACTGCAGGGGTGAGGAATGGGAGAACCTCCACCTCGAGGAGACATTTGACAGGCAGCTGGGTTTAGTGCCTGAGGCTCAGGAGGGAGGCTGGGCTGGGTAGCTGGGGAGAGAGCAGAGTCCAGGAGTGGACCCTGCAGAGGGGGCCAGAGAGGAAGGGGGCTCCTGGGAGACAGGGAACGTTCCACAGGTGTAAGGAGAACAGGAGAGGCCAGCATCCTCGTGCTCCCAGGCGGAGCAGAGGGAGGTGGAGGAGCGAAGGGTGGTGAGGCCATTCCCTGCAGTGAGCACAGGTGACTGCTACCAAACCAGACTACGAAGGGGAAGAAAGGGGTGCTAGCAGGGGGCCCGGGTGGGGTTGTCCCAGGCTGGGCCTGGGTGTGGTTGTCAGGGAGATGCCAGTGGAGACAGAGACCACCCCTGCCTCAGCCTTGCACCTTGCTCCACCCCCGCCGGGCTGAGGAGGACCCTGGGAGCTCCAGCCTGAAGGGGGCTGCTGCCACAGAAGCCGACACCCTCAGGTGCAGCCAGGTGTCAGGGCACCAGGTGGGAGGCAGGTAAGGGGCCTGGGAACCCTGAGGCTACCCTTAAAAGTGTGCCGTAGGTCATAGAACCAGACTTTTGTCCTGGCTCTGCCCCTGAAGCCCTTGCTGTGTGGCCTGGGCCCCTCCCTTCTCCTTTCTGTGCCTCAGTTTCCCCATGCACAGCAGTGGTGCAGACTGGGCTACTCCCTTCTCTCTGTGCCTCAGTTTCCCCATACACAGAAGTGGGGCTGAGCCCCTTCCTTCTCCTCTCTGCTTCAGTTTCCCCATGCACAGCAGCGGTGCAGGCTGGCAGGCACTGAGGGCTGTGCGCTTGGGCTGGACTTCAAGGGTCAGGGTCCCGGTCCAGTTCCACAGTCTTGCCCCAGCAGTGTCCCTGTGGACAGGGCCAATGGCAGATGGCTCTTGGGGCTTCATCTAGAGAGAGGCTGTTTGCACCCCTGGACCACAGGCTGCCAGCTCAGGGACATTAGGGGAAACAGAGACTGCTGGGAAACTGGGTTGGCCTGGTCACAGGAGACTCGCCCTTGCCGTGGGCTGTCATACATGGCCATCCTGCTCATCCCAGCCCTGAACCAGGCCCAGGTGGGGACAGGTGTGTGGGGGTAGACAGGGATACAGGCAAGACATGGGGGCTGGCCCACCTCCCTTGGTGCCTGCGGACCTTCCAGCCCTGGCTTGGTGCCTGGGGGACTCACATGCTGGTGCCACTCGCGCACCCACCAAGCCTGAGGCACAGAGCCAGTGTGGCTGAAGGGGCTCTGCTGCCCCGCAGAGCACAGCATTGGCATGGCCAGGCCCCAGACGGGGTGTGAGGTGTGACAAGTGGACTGTCTGGCAAACTCCCCACCCTGGCACCCTGACCCAGGGAAGGAGACTGCAGTTCTGTGCAAGCTGCAAGCCATGGTGCCTGCTCAGAGTGGCCCAGGGAGGATTTGGACCCGGCCCCGTCCTGCAGGGGCTTCCTGAGTGCCAGACTGCAGGAACACAGACGTGGCATCAGATATCTGCAGCCCAGGGATGAAAGTGCTCCATGGCCCCAGTGAGGCCCAGCTGGTGGCTGTGAGCTACACAGGAAGGAAAGGCCCAGGCAGGACAGTCCAGATGGCGAATGTGGACAAATGAGTGGCCGGGTGAGGCCAGAACCTGGGAGGGCTGGGCGGGAGGTGGGGGAGAGAAGACAGGAGAGGGCTACAGCAGCAGCAGCAGGGAGGGCAGGTGCGGGGAATCGCAGGTGGACGAACCCAGGAGAAAAATCAGGGGTGGAAGAGTTAGTAACGGGGGATGGAGGGCTGAGGGTTCTAGCTCAAGAAAACATGGCAGATCCTGTGATAGTTTGTCCGATGGGGACCCTGGGAGGAGGAGGCATGGCCTCCAGGTGGACGCGTCCAGCAGAATTTCCTGGGAGACCCCAGGTGATGCAACTAGGCCAAATAAGGAAGGAGGAAAGTTGGGAGTGCTTGAGTGTGGTAGGGCAGAGGGGAGTCAGGAAACTCAAGGAAATTAAGTGGAGTCTTAGCCATGAGGGGGAAGTTCTTCTCTGTGTCTAGCTTATACCCGTACTGCTATTTCGGGGGTATTTTCCACCATGGGGTAGGTTTCTCTCCACCAGGGGCTAGCCTGTGCCCCACAGTCCTCTGAGATGCCCCTCGGAGTGGAAGGTAGTTAAGGAGAAGGGTTCGAGAACCTCTCGCATTCCCTAAGCCGACCTCTGAGTGGGAGGCAGCCGACATGTCCAGCTGGAGCCAGGGATTCCTGAGTTTCAATCCTTTTCAGACACTGGCTTCCTCTGGGATCTCGGTTTTCCGGTCACACCGAGGGGACAAGTCTGGGAGCAGGAAGGTGTAGGCATTCATTGCTGGAGGAGGCGCAGGGTGCTGGGCAGGGTGGACAGCAGGCATGCCCCTGGGGCCCCCAAGGCCCGGCCACCCTCGCCTGAGGCCAGGCCTGGGCAGGCGCAGGTCAAGGGTCCAGTGGCAAGTGGGGGAGCCCCCGCCACGTGGCCCGTGAGGTCAGCAGGGGTTCATGGGAAAGGACTTGTCGGCCACAAAAGAGGACATCCTGCCTGCATTTCCCTCTTCCTGCAGCAGGAGCTGGTGTCCCCGATTTAGCAGCGCTGGGGGGCCATCTCTGAGCCAGCTGGGCTGTCTGATAACACCGCTTGTCCTGCCGGCCAGGGAGCAGAGCCCTGACCCCAGGGAGGCCTGGATAACAGCCTGGCACAGCCGGCTGCACCGAGCTGTCCTGCACTGGGAGCTCAGCTTCTGCTGGGGCCCCCTCCTCCCTGTCTCCACCCCTGCTGGGTACTCAGGCAGCCCATGCTCCCGACAGGTCCCGCCCTCACCACCACTCCATACTTCCAGGGTCTTCCAGAAATTTGCCTCTATTCTGCCCCCAAGGGACTACTCTAAAACACAGATGTGAGCCTTCAGTGGCCCCCCAAAGATAATCACCAGCTTCTCAGGCTAGTGGTACCGGCCCTTCCTGCTGGAGTCCAAGGTCATCCCTAGCCCCACGTCCACCCAGTCTCACCCACTGCACACCCCAATCCCAGACCGTGGCCTTTCCCCTGCTCCAGATAAGCCCTTGGGGAGCATGCTGAGAACTCCAGGCAGAAGTGGGTGGTGCCCCAAGGAGGCGGGGGGGGGCGGCTACCAGGGCACTAGGAGGCTTCGACCCTGCTCACTGCATGCCCCCAGGAGCATGGAATCCAGGCTTTCAGGTAGATTTAGAGGAAGCCCTTATCCTCATCCCACTCCAAGCACTGTCCTCAGAGTTACCCTAAGTTCTGCCAAACGGAGATTCATTTGTACTAAGCAGCAAGTGTGTGTGCTTGTGCGCACACACACCCTGCACTTGGAGTGTCTAGCCGTGAGCCACACCTCAGTGTAAAATGGTTAAATCAAACTGCTTCACACTAGGGTGTGTACCTTGTGACTCAGACCTTATTGTGCCCATTTTGGAGATTAGGAAATTAAGGCCAGAAGGGTGAAATGGCTCATTTCAGGGACGTGATGGTGTCCGGTGTCTGGCCCCAGAGAGCGTGGGGGCCACAGGGAAAGGAAGGGCAGGCACAGAAGGCAAGTTGTCCACATTTCCCAGGGAAAGCCCTAGAAGGGTGGGGGTTCCTAAACTTCTGACCACCTCGTGGACATCTTTTCTTGGTGTCTCAGAGACCTTTCAGAAGCAGCATGCCCCAGACAGGTGCCCCCCCGCCTGATGTACCCTCTCAGGACTTGGCATCCCCAGCATCGGGGTGCCACTGTGCCTCTCCCTGCCACCTCCACACCTGCCCACACATTACATGGTGTCCTTTTTGTCCCTCAGATCCGGTCACCGGTCAACTACCGGCCACGTCCAGTGCTGGGAATGCCAGGATGGAAAGATAAACAGGAGCCCTTGTCCCTGAACTGAAGCATTGCAAATGCAATAAGCCAGTCGCTACACAGAGCTACGGGGAAGTGCAGGGGTGCTGAGGAGGGGAGCCTCAGCATGGGCTCCGGGGAGGCAGCACCGGGCTGAGGCGTCGGGGTGGGGGCACCATTCCAGATAGATGACACATAGAGGGCAGAGTCCTCAGGGCTGGAGCAGCCCCGTGGGTGGTGGGAGGCTGATGAGGCGCTCGGACTCCACTCACGGGAGCACAGAGGCAGGGAATGGCTTGGGGTAGAAGGACTTGCGTTCTGGAAAGGCCATCTGATCCTGGGGTAAGGACTGGGCCAGTGGTGTTGGAGGAGGAAGAGAGAGAGGCAGCAGCCCCAGAAGGTGTCCAAACGTGGTGCATGCAGAGTGCTTGGTCAGGATGGCAAGGAGAGGAGAGGGGCCTGGCGCTCCCGGCCACCCCGCCTTGCTGCCCTCCTCCTGAGCAAACTCCTACTCAGTCTGCAAAGTGCATTTCAGCTCTAAGAATGGATGTGACCTGGTGGCAGTTGGCTCTGGGGGATGAATGGGGTCAGGAATGCCTGGTGGGGTGACGGCCACTCGGACAGCCAGCCTTTGCGGGGGGGGGGGGGAGAGCAGTGTTTCCAGGCTGACGGAAGAAAGATGTTTGATCCACTGAAAGGCCTTTAGGTTTTGTGAACTGCAGAAATGCAAACAATGCAGACATCTGGGGGTAAACGGTAGCTTCCCCTAATCCTGTCCCCCAAAGATAATCTCTTAATAGTAATGTACTTTTGGGTGAGTTAACCTGCGTGTGCCTTAGTTTTCCCATCTGTACATGCAGTCATAGAGTCTGTCACATGTACAAGTGCGTGAGACCGTGCTGCACGCAGAAAGTGCTAAGTACGCATTTGCACTTGTTGTTCTAACAGGATGTATCGGTATAAGCAGAATTTGGCGGCCAAAGTGTCTGGACGCTTTTTATTATTACCGTGTGGGTGCCTGCTTCCCCACGGCCTCGCCAGCCCCGGGAACCACCGTTCTCACTGGTACTTGCTCACCTGGTGGGTGGACAGCTATGTGCAACTTAGCTCCAGTTGTCCTCCCCGGTGTTGGGTGTGGTCTGGGTTTGAGGGCTGGGGTCCCCAGGTACACTGGGAGAGCTGTCAGGGATGGTGGCGAGCACAGTGTGGGGTTGAGCCCCGGGTGTGCCACCATCAAGGGAAGACGGGACATGCGGCCAGCACACAGGGCCTGGGCTGAACCTATGACCAGGGCCCTCTTCCATGGCCTCATCACCCCGCACCACGCTCTAACTGCTCCATCTACCTGATGTCCCCGGGTCACCAGCACCCCTGCATTTGCACACATTCCTCTGCCTTGTATGCTCTTCTCCCGGGCCAGCAAGCTCCTACTCAGTCTGCAGAACCCATTTCAGCTCATGTGAACCCCTCCATCAGTGAGGCTTTCCCTGACCTCCCTGCCCTGCTCTGACCACGGCACAGGGTCACAGTGAGACGCAGCAGCTTGGCAAGCCAGGCTGAGCCAAGCACTCATCAGGCAGGAGACAGGATTGCACCCAGTGTACGTGAGCCAGTGACAGTTTACTCTTGCTCTGGTTCTTAAATGTGCTGTCACGTTATTGTGGTCTGTGGGTCCCAGAGATCCTAGGGACAGTCTGCACCTCACAAGTGGGAAAACTGGAGCTTAGAGAGAGGAAATGACTTGCCCAAGGCCATACAGCCAGAGGGTAGCATCGTGGGATGCCCAGCCAGGTGCAGGGGGCTCTGAGCACACTCCGGGAACAGCCCCTCACACCCAAGCCATCTCAGGCCTGCAGGGTTGAGGTAGGAGGTGGGAAACCAATGGCCCCGTGAGCTCTAGAGGCACAGAGACTGCCAGGTCGGGAAGGGCTGCAGGACAGAACACCCCTGCTGCCTCCTGCCAGGTCTCTGCACAGGCCTGGCCCCGGGAGGGCAGAGAGAGGGTGCTGGTGCAGATGGGCCCCCAGCCCAGCCCCAAGACCAATGCCCCGAGATCCCGAGCCCCACCTGGCCCCCAGCTGCCTTTGTCTTCCTGGGCACAGCTGTGCCAGAGCGTGGGTCTGACTGGCAGGACTGCCACACGGCCCCATCTTCCAAGGCACCCCAGGGAGAGGGCAAAGAGGAGCCCGGCCCTGGGTGGCCGTGGCAGGGCCACGCTGCCCACCAGAGTGTGGAGGGGCCCTGGCGCTCACAGATGCTCCTCATGTCACCCTTGTGCCAACCATGCTGGACCAGGGGACAGAGCCACGGCCCAATGACATCCTAGCCCCAGGAGCTGCCTGAGTACACAGACCCGCCACATGCTGTGGTCAGCACCAGGGTAGGGGCGGTGCACTCAGCCACAAGCGTCAGGGCCAGCTGCACAGGCCCTGGAGCTGGGGCAGCAGCTGGCTGGGCACAGGCGGCAGGGGAGGACACAGGACCCAGCCACAGCCTGAGCCCAGTCAGGGAGGAGGCTCCCGGGGAGGGAGGGAGGCCGGTGCTTAGGGTGGCAGAGGAGGGAAGGGGACAGAGAGACAGCAGGCAAGGGTCTCCCTTGCCCTTCTGTACTGGGACCTGGGCCCAGCCATTCCCTGTGGGCTCAGGAATCTATCTCAAGGCAGATCCCCAGAAGCCGCCCCGCCAGCCCTCACCCCTGTACTACAAGGAGGGCCAGGATCCTGTCACCTGGGGTGTGTCCCTAAGTCCCATGCAGGTGGGCCCAGTGAGGGTTTTCTGAGAAAACATGAATCCTGAACAGAGCAAGGGACGCAGCACAAGCAGGTTTGGTGCCAAGGGAGGGGACGGACTCAGACATCCATGGGATGAAAGCAAGACTCGCTCTCTTGCAGCAGCTCTTCCTGCGCGCGGTTGGGTTTTCCCTCAGTTTCTCAGGAAAGATACTTGATTCTTTTTTTTCTTCTTCTTCTTCTCCTGGCTTGCAGAGAGAGAGACAGAGACAGAGACAGAGAGGAGAGGAGAGGAGAGGAGGAAAGATACCTTGAAAAATAGCATCAGTAGTGTAAAGGGTTTTGCCTGCAGCCAACCCGCTCATGGCGCCAGGGCCGGGAAGGGGGCTGTGGCAGAGGCAGCTGGGGCTTGGGGTGCGAGCGGCCACATGCCTTCCTGCGTGGACCCTCCCGCCTGGCGGGGGTCTCTGAGGCTAACAGCTGGGGGCTGAGAGGAGGGGTGGGGCCGGGTTCGGGTCTGACCTCCTCTGCCCTCTGCCTTTGGAAGGCAGCCTGGCCCCGGGCAGGGACAGGCCCGGAGTCAGCCAGGCTGGGCTGCTGCACAGCGGCCATGGGGCCTGGAGCCCCAGCTTCTCCACTTGGTAACAGATCCCCCGCTCCCTGCCAGGATGTTGTGAGGGCCAAACGAGGCACTGACGGCTGGCCGCCCCCTGCCCAGCTCGTGGCCAGTGCCTCACCCGCAGACTCCCTGCCCACCCTGCCCGCCCCTCCCCGAGGGGTGCTGTACTGCCCCAGGGGAGGCTACAGGACCCTCGTGCACTGCTCCCATAGTCCGATGCGCCTGTGGCTGATGCCAGGGTCCCCATGGCCCGAGGCCAGAGGGTGTCCCGGGGCTGCTGACAGCACCGAGGAGAAGAGGTGTGCACTCTGGCCTCGCTGACCTCAGCCCGGTGCCTGGCCCAACCACTCCGCCCTGCTGCAGCCGTGGGGGCCAGGGCCATGTCGGCCGGGGGAAGGAAGAAGCCAGTTCCCAGGCCAGGAACAGGAAGGCAGGGGGAGTGTGGCAGGGGCCAGGATGACAGTGCTTCCTGCTGTGGGAAGGGAAGGACAGCGGAGACAGACGACAGCCAGGCAGGAAGGATGCGCCTTCCTCAGGGCCGCAGGTGGGGGCTGGGCAGTCCCGGAGTTTCTGGACGCGGCAGCCCTCCGGCCCGAAGCCGCTCTGGCTACTGAGCAGTCTGGGGTTCACGTGGTCACGGGGGAGCCAGTCCTTTACGACTGGAAGTATCTTTCCCAAAAGAACAACAGGGCCTGACACAGTTCCAACCAAAAGGAAGACCTCAGAAGTCCATTTAGCCATCCATGCATCCATCCATCCGTCTGTCTGTCCATCCATCTTCCATCCATCCATCCATCCAGACTTTAGCCATCCATCCGTTTATTCATTCAACAAGTATTTACTGAGTCTTTCCTCTGTGTCACATGCTGTGCTAAGCATACAGTGGGGTTAAAAAAAAAACTATCTTGGCCCTTACCCCACAGAAACTCACTGCCTAGTGAAGGACATGGACAGACATTACTTACATAAACAAGCAACCAAATAAATCGTTACAGTTGCCACCAGAAGGATGGAGCAAGCCACCAGGAGGAGGAGATCGAGCTGTCCCACGGGGCTGGGAAGTCACGTCTGGGCTGAGGCCCGAGGGTGAAAGACGCCAGCCATGAGGCCACAGCAGCTGCAGCATGTGGACAGAAGGCTCGGCTGCGCCCCGAGGGTGTGGGGAGGTGGGCAGGGCCAGGCCCGGGTCAGGGGCTGGGCTTTCCTGGAAGTGCACTGGGAAGTCACTGATGGGACTTGAGCACAAAACATTGCTAAGGAACGCGGGAGGGCAGGAGCAGGCCCAGGAGGCCACTCCGGGGAGGTGCGGCTGTGCCAGCCCCGTCAGGAGAGCAGGGGCTGCGCTGAGATGTGTCCAACCCGAAAGGCTTTGGTCGTGGGCGGATGGGGTGGGGTGGGGGGAGCTGTGGGGTTAGGAGCTATCAAGGGACGGGCTGTTGGTGGGGCTGGGAGGGGAGTATGAGTCTGGAGTTTAGCGTCAGAAATGCAAAACTCGGGTGTCTGTCGGGTGCCCGAATCAGTGGGCAGCAGGATCCTTAAGGCTGGAGTTGAGAGCAGTGATGTGGGCTGGAGGCAGCCTCAGGGTGTGTGTGAACACTTGGGAGACAGGGCGGTGGAGAAGAGAGAGGAGCAGCACGGGGTGCTGGGGCGTCACACATGCTCCCTTCCCTAAGCCCCTGGGTCTGAGGGGCTGGGGACTGCACCACATGGCTGGGGGCACGCACAGAGCAATGGCCAGGAGGTAGGGAGGAAGAGGGGCAGTGGCTGGGAGTGTGGGAGATGACGCCCTAGGAAAAAAACTAGTGATCGGAAGAGAAAGGGATCACCTTCAGAGCCAGGTCAGGGCAGGGACCCTGGCACAAGGGAGGGCCTGGTTCTGGGAACAGGAATGTCAGAGGCTGGGTGTGGGGTCAGATGTAGGGAGATGAGGTGTCCACATCCGATGGTTTTGCTCTGTCCATGCTGAGAGTGAGGGAGGAGGGTGCACCCTGAGCCACGTCTGCAAACCGGGAAACGGGGCAGCAGCCCATGCAGGGGGCTTTGTGCTACGGTGTTGGGTGGGTGGTGTCATGGGCTCAGATGCAGGCCAGAGGCCAGGGAACAAGCGGAGTGACAGGCCATGGTCCCTCTGCACCAGGACGGGCAGCAGCAAGAGGCAGCAGTGGGGGCTTGGGGTGGGGCTGCGGGATGGAGCCACTGTGGGCCAAGAACACCCGAGCAAGGGACACACAGGAGATGGGCGTCAGGTCCAGGGTGCGCCTACGGAAGGGAGTGGCTGACGAGAGCGGACGGCAGGACCACCAAGGCCAGGATGCTGGCAAGTCATCGCGGGGATACTGAAGTCACGGGGAGTGGCGGGAGGTGGGGTGGGGAGGGGATGGCGGCCAGGAGCTAGGTCTGCAGAGAATGAGGGGAAGTGACCAGGATAGCTGCTGCTGACAGCTTCAGGGGGCAGAGGGCAGTGCCTCAGCGGGCTGCTGTGGGGGTGTGGGTGGGACGCAGGAGGGTGCAGGTGGGCGGCAGTAACCACCCTGGGGCAGTTCTGTCCTCGGAAAGCTGGGCTTCAGGTTACACAGGAGGGGACATTCAGAGAAGCAGGGAGGTCTGCAGCAAAGTTTGCTGATCACAGGGCACGGGGAGGCTGGCGAAGGCAGGGGGCGCTGGAGTAAGTCAGGACGCCCCATGACGAAGGAGACCTTGCCCAGATGGGCACAGAGGGCTGGCGAGCATGATGGGCAGCCCTGCGTAGCGCGGGGACGCCTCCTTTGGTGGCGAGGGGCCTCCAGGGAGGAAGCTCCCAGAGGCTGGCTGCACGCCCCCGGCCACAGTTCAGTCTGACAGGTGTTCTAGTGGGGGCCCAAGGACAACCAGACGGATGCTGCCCGAGTGATGACGAGGACGTGTGAACTAGACCCCGAAGAGGGCAGTCCGGGGTGGGGGTGGGGGAGGAAGGAAGGAGGGACGTCCCAGGCAAAAGGATGCGCGAGGCAAAGCGTTCCAGATAGGGAAAAGAACCGCACTGTGGGAGGGTGGGGACGGGCCCCGGGCCTCTCAGGACACGGAGCCAGAAGCCCGGCCTGTCCCGCTGTATCTTGGGGGCAAAGGGAGCAACCGAAGGAAGCCAGGCTGGCAGTGTCCATCGCTCTGGAGCCGGCAGGTGTGCCTGGAGGTGTACCTCCAAGACGGGGAGCCACGGCCTCCCCAGGCCCAGCTCGACACCCAGACCTTGCTGTGGGGATGCGCTCTTCCCGTGAGGGCGCCCACGGGCCTGGCCTCTCTCCTGACCGCTTGCTGGGCCATCGGACAGCACAGCCCTTTCATCCCCACAGGTCCAGCCCACCTGCCACCTCCCCTTCTGCAGGACAGACCACCGTCCACTCGGGCACCCACATACTTGCCAGCTGTCTCTCTGCCTGGCGTGGCCTCAGCCATTTTCAGTGCCCTGAAAAACCCCACTTCTCCTTTGACGCTCAGCTCAAAGGTGCCCTCCTGGGTCCCCTCCCAGCCCCTCCCTCCCTCATGAGAGGAGGGAGCCCCAGAGGTATAAGGTAGAGGCTACAAATGCCCAGACCCTGCTGCTGCGCCCACGTCCACCAGGGGCCCCAGGGTAGGGCGGGCCCCAGGCCAGGACAGCCAGCCACTGGAACCAAGCAAAACAAAGACTGCAGGAGACACAGCAGCTGACCAGGCAAGCCACAGAGTCTGAGGACGGCTGGAGGGCCTCAGTTTCCCTGTCCGTGCAGTGAGTCTAGATGCTCAGTAAGGGCCTTCCAGCTCTGGCCCACGGTGCAAGGTGCCTGGAGGAGTTTGGCCCAGAGGGAGGGAGACGGGTAGCGGTGGGCAGCAGACACTGACTGGTGGCCGTGTTGCCCAAATTATGCCGCATGAGATCTCGATGTGCAGAGTGTGCTGTTCTGGTGCCGCCACCTGGGGTTGGCTCAGGACCCCCCTAGCTATCGTGGGGTTCCCAGGGTTCCACCCAACTCGGGAGCTGCAAGATGGGACCCCGGGGCCTCAAGGAACTGGACTGGGGAGGACGGAGGAGCCAGACTTCTGCTGCCCAAACTGCTCAGGCCAGTGGGCCTGGAAGGGGCTGGGGTAGGATAGTGGGCTGCGCCCCCCAGGAGGACAAGGACTTGGGGGGAGGGACAGGACGCAGCCCTGGGCTTCTGGCCACACAGCCCTCCCTTCCTGTTGTCTCAGGATGGTCCTGGCAGGATGCATCTGCCAGAGTTCCAGGCCCAGACCTCCCCCGGGGCCTGCTCCCACCCCCACCAGGATCCCACCCCCCACACACGCTGGCATGTCAGAGAGACACAAACATGCACACTTGCACACACATGTAAGCACATACAGAGTCACACGCAAATACACACAGATTCACAGACCCAGGCCCACAGATACAGACGCACACACAGAGACCCACACCTGTCAACACGCACACATATGCTCACAGCCACCCCATACCCCTGGGGGGAGGGTGGTGGGCTGGAGGTGCAGCGGCAGGAGCCCAGCCCCAGTCAGCCTACAGCCATGGGGTGAGAGTAGCTTTCTGCCCAGGTGAGGCAGGTCTATTTGTGTGTCAGAGGGGGAGCCCCGTGGGAAGCCCCGGGGGGTTGGTGGGAGTCCCGGCAGGGAGACCCCAGAGGAGGCAGGGCAGCCAGGGGCCCAGTGTGGGCGGAGGCTGCAGCGGAGCCAGAGAACACCCGTGAGGTGGACGCCATGGTGCCTGGGGACGGCGAAGTCATGGCAGGGCGGTCAGGGGGCCCAGGAGTGTCTGGGGCGGGTCTGAAGTCCAGGAGGGAGGGGCCTGCCGTCGCCCCTTCTTCACGCCAGCAGCTCCGCTCACCAGGGCCAGAGGTTGGGGTTCAGTCCAGCTGCAGTCAGGGCTCCCTTGCAAGGGCAGGCAGCGGTCAGCCTGTGGAGGTTCTGGCTGTCTTGGGGCCTGGGGGCTGGGACTGCCCTGGGGCATGTGGTCAGGCCAGGCCCTGCTGTGCCTCCAAGAGCCTGAGCTGTACCCCCCAGAGCGGGGTCTGCCCCGTGGGCAGAGAAGGCCTGCCACCGTCACGTGGACTCACCACCCGGTGCCACGCTGACTTCTCTCCATCCCCAGGTCTGGTGAGCGGCTACTCCATGACACCCCCAACCCTGAACATCACAGAGGAGGTGCACGTCATCGACACCAGTGACAGCTTATCCATCTCCTGCAGGTACTGGGTTCCTCCTGCTGAACAGCAGGGAGGTGGTGGCTGAGGGCCCAGAAGGCAGCCCTCCCGGGGCAGAGTGGGCTTGAGGCTGTGCCAGGCTCCCCCTCCCAGGACGTGGATGCCCGGAAGCCCTTCCCCGGCCTCACCCACACTCACCCCTCAGCATTTCACCTGGCACACATCACCCTGCACTCACCCCAGCCGCCCTTCACTGGCCCCAGGCCCGCACACTGGGGCCCTGAAGATGGTATCTTCCCTGTGGTCCCAGCTGTGATTCAAGGCCTGGGCTTCTCCTCAGGCCAGCCTGCCACATACAGCCCTGGGAGCCAGGTAGAGGCCTGGGGGCCCAGGGAGTGCCCTGCCCCGGGCAGTTCCATCCTTCAGGTGAGACCAGCATGGACGAGGCGTGGCCTTTGAGGGAGGCGCCTCAGGGATCAGCCCCTGGGCTGCAGCTGGGGACCCTCCTGACCTCTCCCGTCCTCTGCCAGGGGGCAGCACCCCCTCGAGTGGGCCTGGCCAGGGGCTCAGGAGGCGCCGGCCACAGAGGACAAGGACGGGGAGGACACGGGGTTGGTGAGAGACTGCGAGGGCACGGACACCAGGCCCTACTGCAAGGTGCTGCTGCTGCACGACGCTCATGCCAACAACACGGGCAGCTACCGCTGCTACTACAAGTACATCAAGGCCCGCATCGAGGGCACCACGGCCGCCAGCACCTACGTGTTTGTGAGAGGTGAGGCCACCAGGGTGAGGGAGGTAGGCTGGGCTCGGGCAGGGTCCTGGGGGAGGAGAGAAGGGGCACCCGCCCAAGGGGCAGCCAGCAGGCAGGAACAGCACCACCCAGCCCCACAGGGCCCCCGCGGCTGCCCCCACCTCCGCCGTCGCCTGCCCCACGCCTGCTCCCTCTCCACAGACTTCAAGCAGCCGTTCATCAACAAGCCCGATACACTCCTGGTCAACAGGAAGGACTCCGTGTGGGTGCCCTGCCGGGTGTCCATCCCTGGCCTCAACGTCACGCTGCGCTCGGTACAGCCCCACCCCCACCCCGGGATCTGGCCGTCCTATCCCAGCCTGGGAGAGGTGGCCGCAGTCTGGACAGGAGGAAGCGGGCAGCCAGGCGCTGACAGTGACCACATCCCTCCAGCAAAGCTCAGTGCTGTGGCCCGACGGGCAGGAGGTGGTGTGGGATGACCGGCGGGGCATGCAGGTGGCGACACCGTTGCTGCGAGACGCCCTGTACCTGCAGTGCGAGACCACCTGGGGCAGCCAGGACTTCCTTTCCAACCCCTTCCTCGTGCACATCACAGGTAGGAGCTGCCCCTCACCCAGTGATTGCTCCTGGTGCCCTGGGAGGAGGACAGGGACCCCCTCCAATTCCCAGTAACAGTGCCGTCACCGCCACGCTGGTGTCAGGTGCCTACCCCTGTGCTCTGTGTGCATTGGGTGTCCATGTGTGCAGTGTCCTGGGAGGGTGTGGGAGTCACTGTGCGTGTGTCACCAGGCAACGAGCTCTATGACATCCAGCTGTTCCCCAAGAAGTCGCTGGAGCTGCTGGTCGGGGAGAAGCTGGTCCTGAATTGCACCGTGTGGGCTGAGTTCAACTCAGGTGTCACCTTTGACTGGGACTATCCAGGGAAGCAGGTGAGGTCAACAGCCCTGCCGGAGAGCCTTCCTCCTGCCCATGCCTTCCTGTCCCCAGGAGCCCCCGTCACTGACCATGGCCTTGGTGTGGAGGGTGTGCAGACCCAGGGGCTCTAGTCTGATGGGGAAGTTTTCCACCCCAAGGAAAACTCAAGAGTCTGGGTCCAAGGCTTCTGGAGCCACTGCTGGCTGGGCTGGGGCACGTACCTTGGGGTGTAGCTCTGCAGAGCCCACCTGCTGACTTTGGGCTCCCCCGGTGCGGCAGGCAGAGCGGGGGAAGTGGGTGCCTGAGCGGCGCTCCCAGCAGACGCACACGGAGCTGTCCAGCATCCTGACCATACTGAACGTCAGCCAGCACGACCTGGGCCCGTACGTGTGTGAGGCCAACAATGGCATGCAGCGATTCCGGGAGAGCACCGAGGTCATTGTGCATGGTACGGCCTGCGGCTGGGGCATCGTGCCCAGCATGGGCTGAGGGGGGCGGTGGTCAGGCATCATCAAGCCTGAGGAACAAGGGTCCCCGTGCAGCGTGGACCTGGCCCAGAGGTCCTGTTGCGCCTGGGTGTGGGGAGTCCGGCCAGAGGGAAAGAGGGGGCGTGAGCACAGGAACTACCCAGCTCCCAGATGGCACAGTGAGCCCCCATCTGTAGACATTTGGCTGCCGGGGCCTCGGGGTCGTGGCTGGGAATCCCTGCCAGTGACAGATCAGCCCTGGATTTACGAGGGTGCCTCTTGTCCCGCAGAAAAGCCCTTTATCAGCGTTGAGTGGCTCAAGGGACCAGTCATGGAGGCCACGGCAGGAGAGGAGCTGGTGAAGCTGCCCGTGAAGCTGGCAGCTTACCCGCCGCCAGAGTTCCAATGGTAACAGCCCAGGCTGCCTCCCCTCCCTACCCTGCCAGGCCACTTGGGAGGACAGACCAAGGGGTGAGAAGGGCAGCGTCCTCCCCCTCAGGCCCGTACCCTGACACCCATGTGGGGACCTGGCCCTCCCTGTGAGGCCTGTACCCTGACACCCAGGGTGGGGGACCCTCTCTAAGGAGAGCCCTCAAGGAGCATGCACATAATACGATATTGCAGCCAGAAGGAAGGTTGACCCAGGTTGCCGCCAACCTGTGACAGGTTTAAAGTTGAACCTGTTATGTGTGGCTATGGTGGCATGGTGTGGGGCTTTCTCCAACTGTTCCTGCAGCCCCTCAGCATCTCTGAGGTCCTGACAGCTAGACCCACCTGCACTCTGAGAAACTCCAGGGACTGTCCCGCAGCAGTGGCTGCAGTTTCCCCAGGCCTCCTTCCAACAAGGCTGCCTCTCCCAGGACTCTCCTATCCAGAAATGTGGAGATGCCACCAGGGGGTTGACAAATTGTTATGGAGCCAGCCCTGGGCTGGCCCTGGCTGCATGACAGTGAGCGCAAGAGCTTCCAGGAGGCACGCAGGCCGCCGGGGCCCAGGCTCCCGGTCTGCCAGCTGAGAGGATGAGGCTCCCCTGTGGGTGTGCCGAGGCCCAGGGAGGGGATCCCTCAGCAGTGGTTCTGCCCTCACCCCGTGCTCCTGCAGGCTTGAGAAGGTCCAGCACCTCCCCCTCCACCGTGCACCCTCAGGCCATATGAGCGGTCCACACAGCCCGGCCATGGCAGGTCACCCTCTAGTCTGAGCCCCCGTTGCACAGACAAGGAAGCAGAGCCTGGGATGGGGGGAGGACGTTCCTGCCTGAGCCCCAGCCCCCCGGGAGGTGTCTCCACTCCGTCCTACTCCAGCTAGCCCAAGGAGCCTCACCCTTCCAGCCTGGGCACCTGCCTCCTGGCAGGGCTGCTTCTTCTGGTGCTGGCCAGGAGGAGGCCCAGGTGCCCAAGGCTGGGAGCAGGCCGCTCCTGGGAGGGCGCAGGGTATTGGGCCCTGGGCCTGGTGTGACCCTCCCTCTGAGGGCACAGCTTCAGGGTCCACCGGGGGCACCTGGTGCAGTACCTTGGGGCAGGGTCCCAAGGGCACTCAGGCAGTCTGGAGCTTCACTCACAGGTGTGGCTCCTAGAGGACTGCAGCTGCTCTGGGCAGGTGGCCGGCTCTGCTGCGCCCAGGGTCCAGCCCAATCCTTAGGCAGCCGGCTGCCTCTCAGCACAGCTTTCCACTGGAATATTCCCACCACATCCAGCTCTTCTCTTCTCACTTGGCCAACATCTGCCTCTAGGAAGTGCCCACCTGAGTCACCCGCCCCAGGATGCTTGTGGTCACCACAGTCCCATAGGCGCCACCCTTTATGTGGCTCATTATGTGACCGCTGTGAGTCAGCGAGTGGATGGGGGATCTAGAGCAGTGGTCCCCAACCTTTTTGGCACCAGGGACCGGTTTCATGGAAGACAAGTTTTCCACGGGGTGGGGGGTGTGAGAGAGGAAGGCGGTGATCCGAGCAAGGAGCAGCAGCTGTAAATAGAGATGAAGGTCCGCTTGCTCGCCGGCTGCTCCTCTCCTGCACCGCCCCACCTTCCTGAGTTTCACGGAACACGGCAGGGGTGAGCAGCGCAGCTCTGCGGCCCGGTCCCTAATAGGCCACGGGCCAGTACCGGTCTGCAGCTCAGGGGTTGGGGAACGCAGGCCTAGAGAACACGCAGGCAGGCTGGGCAGGCGCCCACCTCATGCCCAGCATGGTGCTGACACGACATGTGGTTAGACCTCGAGACCCCAGGAAGGTGCATTTCATTTCCCCACTTTTCAGGTGAGGACACTGAGGCTTGGGGTGGTGAAGGGATTTTCCTAAGGTCACAGATCCAGCACGTGGCAGGCTCAGGTTCTAGCCTTTGCACCAGCACCGGGCACACAACATGGCCTTGGCTGTGCCCCAGCCTGCCTTGCTCTGCAGCTCCTGGCCAGTCCCATCCTTTCTAGGTCCTGGCTTTGGTGTCACAGTTGAGAGCAGGCTCCTGCGGCTCCCACACTGTCGGTCTTTGCCTGAGGGACAAGTCTCTCCCAGGCCACACTACAGCGTCCCTGGCTTAGCACACCCAGCACTGGAAGGGAGGCACCTGCCCGAGGGAGGATGGTCTCCAAACAGGGTCCAGAGCCCAGGTCACAGAGGCAGCTGCCCTTTGGGGTGTGGGACATCCACCGACTCACATGCGCAGAAACATCCATGGAGCACCTGCCTCCTGCAGGGCACAGCTCAGTGGGGGAGATGGACGGTCAGCAGACACGGGTGTGAAACCCACTGTGCTGATGGGGGCACGGCAGGCGGGGCTGGGTCACTAGAAGGACGGCAGGACAGCTGCATATACCCCAACCCAAATGAAGGTGGGAGGGAGCGGCGAAGATTCCCAGACACGGGAATGGGTGTCCGAGCAAGGTGGCAGTGCGGCCACCGTGTGGAGAGCTCAAGGAAGGGCAGAGGCAGAGAGCTCTGCGGGCGCTGCACCTTCACTCCTCCACCTGGCCTGGGAGAAAGGACAGGGTCTCTGAAGCCAAAGCCCAGACCCTCCTGGGCTGGGCCAGGTGAGTCTGGCCAAGCGAGGCTGGCCAGGGCCATGGCCACAGGCAAGGAAGAGAGAAGGCAGCTGCCTCAAGCAGTGACACGGTCACCTTGCTCTTGGTGGCACCACCACAGATGCTTTGGGTGAGGCCAGAGGTGCTGCTGCAGACCTCAGGGACGGGTTGTCAGGCCTGGCAGATGGAGCCTGGAGGCCACGTCCAGAGCTTTAGGCCGTTCGCTGCCAGACCAGCAACCACTGCTACTCTCTCTGGCCTGGCCGCCCCCTCCCTTCCCGCTGGGAGGCGCTGGGAGTGCCAGCGTGGGGCTGGGGTGGGTCCGCCCAGCCCCATGAACTCCCTTCCCGGGCTAGGTACAAGGACAGAAAGGCAGTATCTGGACGCCACAGTCCGCACGCCCTGGTGCTCAAGGAGGTAACGGAGGCCAGCGCAGGCGTCTACACCCTCGCCCTGTGGAACTCCGAGGCCGGCCTGAGGCGCAACATCAGCCTGGAGCTAGTGGTGAACGGTGCGCCAGGGATGGGGGTGCGGGGGGCGTGGCATGAGGGCCAGCTGACCAGCCACCTGCTGTGCCCCCAGTGCCCCCCCACATCCACGAGAAGGAGGCCTCCTCCCCCAGCATCTACTCCCGTCACAGCCGTCAGGCCCTCACCTGCACAGCCTACGGGGTGCCCCCACCTCTCAGCGTCCAGTGGCACTGGCGGCCCTGGACACCCTGCAAGACATTTGCCCAGCGAAGCCTGTGAGTGTGACTCCAGCCCGTCCTCCTCCGTGTCACAGCCTGGGCCCCAACCCCCACGCCACCCAGGCCCTGCCCATACCCCTCCCCAGGGCCCAGCTCTGAACTTGAACCCTGTCACTGGTTCCGCTGTAGCCAATCCCGGGCCTCAGCTCCCTGAGCAAAGCTCAGAGCCTCCCTTGCGTCAGTCCTCCACCAGCATGCTGGGCTGGACTCGGGGATCTGCCTCCCACCTCCCTGCAAAGCAAAGCCCCCTGGACACACAGCGCACCAACCAGAGAGGCCCAGAGGATGCGCCTTTCAGCTCCAAGCAGGCTGACCTGGGACGGTGCTAGGGAACTTGTGCTGAGCCCCGGGGCACACCAGGCGCACTCACACACCTCAGCTCACCTAGGCAGTGCTCAGAAAAGAGGGTCAGAGAAGGGAGGCAACTTACCCCAAGCTCACAGCTGGAAGCAACACAGCCCACCCACCTGCTGAGCCCCGCTCCCCTGCACTGAGCTGGATGTCAACAGGACAGCCAGGCTGGGGAGAACACTTAGACCATCAGGGGGCTGGAGAAGAGGGTGCCAAGATGGACAGGGGTCTTGAAAGCACTAGGGAGTCAGTGAAGGTCACTGAGCAAGAGAATGATGGCTCAGGTTTGTCTTTTAGCAAGAGATCCTAGTTTGAAAAGCTGGGAGGGATGGAAGCCAGGACCCCAGACAGGAGACAGGGCAGCCGCACTGGCAGAGGGGCTGTGGCTCCAGCATGGACAGTGGGGGAGGCTCAGTAGGCCTGGCCAGGGACCAGCCCAAAGTGTCCAAGGCTCACAAGGGATTCTTCTAGACCACAGGGCCTGCAACTCACGTCTGGCACCTCCAAATCTGCCTTCCTCTGATGCCCCACCATTATGCTCTGTGCCACTGATGGAGCCCTGGGGGCCCCAGTCTGCTCCTCCACTAGAGGCAGACCAAACCCCCCTTGGGGTCCTGAGACCCCCATCTGGCAGGAGGCCAAAGGTGCTGGAGATGCGCACTCAGCCCAGAGGGAGTCAGCAGCTCCCAAAGGAGGATAAGAGAGGGACACTCCCAGCAGAGGGCTTCCTGGGACAGAGTGGGGACTTGCACTGTCCTGAGTGAGCTGGGTGGGCAGACCCAAGGTGGGCAGACCCAAGGTGGCCTTTACAGTTAGGGACACAGAGAAGCAGGTCAGAGTGGTGCATGTGTGCGTCTGGCAGCCTGTGCGGGATAGGTTACCGGGCCGTCGGCATGAAGGGTGGGAGACAGTGCTCCAGAAACAACCCCCACCCCGCTCACCTGGGCCCAAGGGCCGGCCTTACCCACCACCACGTGAGAAGGTGACTCTGAGTGTGGCGAAGGCTGGACCCCTTCACCCCTCCGCGTGGGCCCCCTGCCCTTGCCTCTCCTCGCCCCAGCAGCCGGCGGCAGCAGCGAGACCGCATGCCACAGTGCCACGACTGGAGGGAGGTCACCACACAGGACGCTGTGAACCCCATCGAGAGCCTGGACACCTGGACCGAGTTTGTGGAGGGGAAGAATAAGGTACAGGCCAGCTGTGCCACTGAGGGCCCGGGAGAAGGACAGAGGAGGCGGGAAGGGGCCCTCCTGCCTCTCCGGGTTCCCACCTGGCCCGCAGGGTTTGGGGATGGCAGCTGCAAGTCAGTGACCTTTCTGCAGTCCCTGGCCTCAGCTCCCCTGCCTGCATGCGGATAGAGGGCCAGACCTCCAGCCACTTCCAGACAAGGAAGCTGAGGTCCAGCGCTGCCTGGCCAGGCCACAGGCTGGGAGGGGACAGGGCTGGGGGCTGACCAGGTCTCCACAGAAGGCTGCGGAGCCGCGGGACCAGCCTACAGGCAATGCTGAGAAGGAGGGGACACTGAACAAAGGCACCCACTTCCTACGGTCACTTCCTGTTTTCCTACACACCTCCAGAGCCTCTTCCTGTTCCAGGCCTGGCCAGGAAGTGCCCGGCTGGGGCGGGGGACGGTCTTTGGATGATAGGCAGGGCCTATGGCCCTCCCTCCTCCCCCGTGTCTCAAGCTTTCTATTGCCTGAGACCAGAGCACTTCTGGAAGCCCAGGACCCTCCCCCACCCCTCTCCAGTAGGCGGGACATGGGGCGGGGTGCTGTGGACAGCCCTGGGGCTGACGTGGGCATATTACAAAGGTGTCACACTGTGACACAGGCTGAATTCTAACCCTGGCCCGGCTGGACCCAGGTGTCAGGCTGGCTCCTGGCCCCTCCTCACCATGGCCACACACTGAAACCAGTCACAGCCAGAGGTTTATCTGTCCTGCCAGATGCCACCTTCTGATGTCACCACAGCCTACGCCAGCTGTCCATACACTGTCATTGACTTTTCTGGGGAGCCCCTCTCTGTTGCCCGAGGGCCTCTCCTCTTCCCTGCCTCTTTCCTCACCATTCCTGGTCTTGTCTCTGAGCTTTGATCATCTCCAGCCCAAAGCCTCAGCGTCCCCCGTTACTCTGTTGGACACAGTGACCTCCTTGCAGAAAAGGAGGGTCTGGGTCATGTGAATTAGGGCAGGAAATGGATCCTTGTGTCTGTGCTCTGCCCAGACTGTGAGCAAGCTGGTGATCCAGGATGCCAACGTGTCTGCCATGTACAAGTGTGTGGTCTTCAACAAGGTGGGCCAGGACGAGCGGCTCATCTACTTCTATGTGACCAGTGAGTGGCCAGACCACCCCCCTGGGAGGGCCACTTCCCTGGGCAGGTTTGGGTGCAGGGTCAGGAAGCAGGTTTGGGCTCATTGAGTTTCTGATGTCCAAGGGGCACCCAATAGAGACATCCAGGGCTTACTGGACCCCTGGGTCTGTGGCGGGGGACAGATTTGGGGTCCATCGGCATAGGGACTGGGTGCTGGTGCCCTGGGATGGAATGGCACCCTCTGCCCCCAGCCCTGGAGGCCCCTCCCCCAAGGATGGCCCCCTGCTCCCCGCAGCTCCTCCCAGCTCTACCCCCTCCCACACCCCATCCGAGCCCTGGAGCCCTGCGGCTGGCACGTGCATTTGGCCCTGGGGAGAAGGTCCGTAAATGACTCAGATTTTCAAGTGTGCTAGTGACCTCAGGAGAGCTCAGATGCCCGGAGTGGACAGTCCCTGGGATGTGGATGAGGGTACTTCCGGGGAGATGGAGGCAGAGAAAACACCTGGGAGATAGGGCAAGGGGGTAGCGCACAAGATCCTGACAAGAAGTGGCAGAAAGACAAAAGGAAATTGGGACTGTGGCACTGGCAAAAGCTAATGAAGATGGTCTCAAGAAGAGGACAGTGGTGGGGTGTGGTGGCAAGAAAGCACGAGGACTCAAGTCCCCACTGAGTCTGGCCAGCAGGAATTCCTGATGATCTGGACTCCTGGGAGAGGCGGGGGCTACAGCCCGGTTGGGCTCCTCCAGGAGAGAGAGGGAGGGGAGACAGGAGGAGACCCCGTGGGGCTGGTCACGGGCACAGTGGCAGGTGGGGCAAACACGGGAGGCAGTCACAGGGGTTCCTCCTCCCTCCCCAGCTATCCCTGATGGCTTCAGCATCGAATCTGAGCCGTCTGAGGAGCCCCTAGAGGGCCAGGCCGTGCGCCTGAGCTGCCGAGCAGACAACTACACGTACGAGCATCTGCGATGGTACCGCCTCAATCTTTCCACGCTGCACGATGCGCAAGGGAACCCGCTGCTGCTCGACTGCAAGAACGTGCACCTGTTCGCCACCCCGCTGGCCGCCAGCCTGGAGGAGCCGGCTCCTGGGGCGCGCCACGCCACGCTCAGCCTGAACATCCCCCACGTGGCACCCGAGCACGAGGGTGACTACGTGTGCGAGGTGCAGGACCGGCGCAGCCACGACAAGCACTGCCACAAGAAGTACCTGTCAGTGCAGGGTGAGGCGGGAGGGGCCAAGCTTCGCATCTAGCCGTCGCTGTTTCTGGCTTTGCCCCCAGCCCTGCACGCCACTGGGAGTTCGTTCACAACCTGGGGCCTGCAGGAGTGTCCCTTTCCCCGACCCCACCATGGAGGTGCGCAGTCTTCTGGCCCGCGCACAAACTCTGACCTTCCTTCCGCCCTCTGTTCCGGGCCACCAGGACCCGGTCCAGGGGTGCCCTGCTTAGCGCAGCTCCACTTAGCTGCCTCCCGAACCCTGCCCCTAGCCCTGGAAGCCCCTCGGCTCGCGCAGAACTTGACCGACCTCCTGGTGAACGTGAGCGACTCCCTGGAGATGCGGTGCCTGGTGGCCGGAGCGCACGTGCCCAGCATCGTGTGGTACAAAGACGAGAGGCTCCTGGAGGAAGAGTCTGGTAGTGAGGGTGGCCAGGCGAGGGGCGGGGTCCGGAGGCCCGCAAGGCCAATCCTCCCTGCTCCTCTCCCTCCCGAACTCGTATCTCCACCCCTTCCCTGCAGGAATCGACCTGGCGGACTCGAACCAGAAGCTGAGCATCCAGCGCGTGCGCGAGGAGGACGCGGGACGCTATCTGTGCCGCGTGTGCAACGCCAAGGGCTGCGTCAACTCCTCCGCCAGCGTGGCCGTGGAAGGTGCGGCGTGCGCCCCGGCCTCTGCACTCTTCCCTCCCCACCCGCCGTCCGCGCCTGCCCGCGGGGCTGCTGCACGTCGTGCCCGCCAGAAGGGCGTTCCCGCAGCGCGCCCGTTCCCTCGCGCACACGCCGGCTCTTTCTGTCCGCTCAGGCTCGGAGGACAGAGGCAGCATGGAGATCGTGATCCTCGTGGGCACCGGGGTCATCGCCGTGTTCTTCTGGTTCCTTCTCCTCCTCATCTTCTGTAACTTGAGGAGGGTGAGCGTCCCTCCCCTGCCGAGCCTCTCCGGGCTCCCGCTTAGGGCTCTCGCGCCAGTCCTCGAGAAAGAATGGGGTCCCCATCCCGCTTCGCCCGCAGCCAGGCTCCTGGGAAGCCTCCCGTCCGTCGCTGCCGGGCTCCAACGGTAGCGGCGGTTGTTGGTCCGTCCCCTCCTTGACTGAGACTCCCGAAGGAAGTGCCATCTGTCGCGGGCAAAGTTTCCCCCACGCCACAGCGGTGTGGCCAGATCAATCAGCTGTCCCCACCCCCACCGCCAGCCGGCCCACGCAGACATCAAGACGGGCTACCTGTCCATCATCATGGACCCCGGGGAGGTGCCCCTGGAAGAGCAGTGTGAATACCTGTCCTACGACGACAGCCAGTGGGAGTTCCCCCGGGAGCGGCTGCACCTCGGTGAGGCCACGCCCTGCCCGGCAGGGGCAGCTGCAGGGTCTGGCAGCTGGGGCGCCCGAAATCCCTTCATTCCCAGAACTCGTGCCAGGAGGGCCCGCCTGGCTCCCGCCTGGCCTGACCTGCCCATCTGGGCATGGGTCCCCAGACCGCGGCCAGGGCTCGCAGTTCCCAGGCCCCACGAGGTCACTTCCTGCTGCTCCGAGCAGGGTGGGCCTGTCACACCTGGGGGGAGGATGCGAGTCCTTCCTTCCCGCCTCCCCTCTGCCCTCTTCCCGCTCCTGGTCCCCATGCGCTTCCTGTTTGTCAGAGAGGCTGCCTACCCTCCTGGGCCTGCCTTCCCGGCCCTCCAGCAGGTCAGCCCTCTGCCCACCTGTCCCCGCCCTCGCCCCCATGCGGCCCACCTGCAACTGGCTCCCTGCCCCGCAGGGAGAGTGCTCGGCCACGGCGCCTTCGGGAAGGTGGTAGAAGCCTCGGCTTTCGGCATCCACAAGGGCAGTGGCTGTGACACCGTGGCTGTGAAAATGCTGAAAGGTGTGGGGTCAGCGGGTGCAAGGGGCGGACGAGCTGGGGAGGAACGGCAGCTCTGGGTGGATCAGGGGACTGTGGTGCAGGAAGGGAAACTGAGGCTCAGAGGCAGACTCACCCAGGGTTCAGAGCCAGGCTCCCACCGGAACCCCTTGTCTCAGTGGGGCCAAAAAGACGTCCCGGAGACCCTGCGCGCCCCTCCCCCACGGCCGCCCCCGAGATCGCCGAGTGTGCCCCGGCTACGCCGGCGGCGGGAGGCCGGGCGGGCAGGGATTAGGGCAGAGGCCAGGGCGACCGCGCGCCGTGCCAGGCCCCGTGTCCCTTCCAGAGGGAGCCACAGCCAGCGAGCACCGCGCCCTGATGTCAGAACTCAAGATCCTGATTCACATCGGCAACCACCTCAACGTGGTCAACCTCCTGGGGGCGTGCACCAAGCCCAACGGTACTGGGGGCGGCGGGCGGCGAGGCCTGCGGGGCGCCTGGGCGCTCCGGGCGGGAGGGGGCTGCGGGCGCGGGGCGGGCGTCCGGGCGGAGCTGGCCCTGCAGCGAGCGGGGTCGCGGCTCCCGCCCAGGCCCCCTCATGGTGATCGTGGAGTTCTGCAAGTACGGCAACCTCTCCAACTTCCTGCGCGCCAAGCGGGAGGCCTTCGACCCCCACGCGGTACGTGCGCGCGCGGTCGCGGCCCCGAGCGCCGGGGTGCGTGGGCGTGCGGGCTCCGCCGCGGGTGACGCGGCCGCGGATCTGCTGTGTGCGCCCGCAGGAGAAGTCCCCGGAGCAGCGGAGGCGCTTCCGCGCCATGGTGGAGGGCGCCAGGGCGGATC
The DNA here is from genome assembly GCA_004363605.1 of Indri indri. Classification (NCBI taxonomy): domain Eukaryota; kingdom Metazoa; phylum Chordata; class Mammalia; order Primates; family Indriidae; genus Indri; species Indri indri. Next base: position 61,021 of record RJWJ010000975.1, on the reverse strand, counting down.
GCAGGCCGGGGAGCGGCGACAGGGCCCTCCTCGCGCGGTTCCTGACGGGCAAGGGCGGCGCGCGGCGGGCTGCTCCCGCGCAGGAAGGTCAGCGCCGGGCTTCCCTGGCCGAGTCTGGCAGGCGGGTAAACTCGGGGTCCGGCACCCTGGGGTAACCCAGCCTCGGTGGGGGCTCTCCTGGGAGAGTACGTGAAGGACCGTGCCTTGGGAGGGGACGACCCGCAGGGACAGTTTCCACAGAGAGTCGACGTGTGACTCGGGCGTCACAGGATGCGTAGGAGTTTGCCTCGCCAACAAGGTGGGGACCAGCCCAGAGCCAAGTGGCAGGCGCGAAGGCTGGTTAAGAGAACCCCTTGGACGGCCCGCAGGTTAGCACGGAACCGCGGGGGTTTGCAGAGACCCCGCGTGGCCACAGGGTTCGAGGACAGAAAAAGGAAAGTGAGGTACAGAAACAGCCGGATCGGTTTGGACACGGTTTGAATGGTTGGCCGCCTTCGGCCAAATTCGGTGATTGGTCAAGAGTGGGTCAGTCCCAGCGCCATAGTCCGCGTACGTATTTAGTTAGGCCACAGTTTATGTGTGGAGAAACCTTCAGGCTGAATTTAAAATGTGTAAGGAGATAGTTTTAGCTTAAAAATTAATTTAATAAATTTTTTAGTCAGCTTCTTAATTTTGAGAGATTGACCAAAATTTTTGGCATATGATGTTATTTTGTTACTATTGTAAATGTATTTGGTCTTAAATCTCACTGGGAAATAGTAGAACGGGGGGCGGGTTGTACGGTGGGAATAAGGACTTTAGATTATGTTTTTGGAAGGGATACAGGAGAATTTTTTGTTTTCAGGAGAAAAATAAAATCTGGACTCTTGTAGGATTTTTTTTAAGTTTTAGTTTGATTATGTGGAATTTAGTATGACTGACTCTGGTCTGATCTGTTGGGACATAGTGTATGAGTTTAGTCTAAAATAATGGCCTCACAATTTTGTTTAAAATTTTTTACTTAAGTGAGAGTGTGACCCAAACTTAGGGCTTTGGAGACATTTTTTAGTTACTATCATTTTGGGTCTTTGGCCTCAGTATGTTACGTATAGGTTATGGTATCCTCATAGTGAGGGTTGTTTTTTTTTGAGTTTTTGTTGTTTTAGTCAGAGAGACCATTTGACCTTTTATGGCTTTAATTACTTAAAACTTTTGAGAGAATATAGCATATCAGGGAGACTATTATTATGACCGTTAAGAGGATAATATTAAGAGTTTGGAGTATTTTGTTAAACTAATTAAAGTAAATAGATGAAAGAATGAGTCATGAAGAATTTGTTTTCATCAAGTAGTCTGTTTCTTAATTTTTTATAATTGAATGTTTATTAATATTTAATGTGTTTATTTATGTGCGATAAGTAATGTCAGTAACTGTACTTTTTTTACCCAGTCAGTAAATATTTAGAGTAATTGTATTATTTAGTATGACTTTCGTAACAGAATTTAAAGAAGTCTGTTGTGTAACTGTAGCCTTTGTAGTAGAATCTGGTATAGTCTATTATGAGGGATAAATTTTTAATTATTGTCACATTTATTTTTAAACGATGTAAAGCAATAACTTAATGAATGATGCCCATTTAGAAGGGTGAAGGCCTTTTGATAATTTTTTTAATCTATAATGTAGGTCACAAATCACCTCAGACAACTTAATGAACTGATGTTTTGTTTTTGACTGATTAAGGGTAATAAAGGTATTAACAATTTTCATCTATATTGGCCGATTTTTTATTTATTAAGGTATAGGTTGTCTAGGTATAAGGTTGGCTATGAAATTTTTTTACAAATAAAGGTATATCCCATGGGTGTATATAAAAGACCGCTTTTTCAGTGTTATTGTTTATAGAATCACTAAGTAAGGAAAAACTTGAGAGGTAAGAGTCTCATGAGAGTAGGGAAGTCTTGATTCGTGATCTTGGGAAAGTTGTCTGTATCTAGGATGTCATCTGATTTGGGTGAGAAACTTTTTTGGTTGGTTTTATCTTAAGATCATTAGTGGGTGCATAATTTTAAGAATCTGAAGGGGCCCTTTGAGTTGTGAGATTATAAACTTGAGGTTTAAGGTCCCAAAGTTTTGTTGCAGTGCAGGCGGCAAGAGCAGTCTTTTCTTGATGTCATTTTTAGAAGACCCAATCTTCAGGTTTTATATTGTGGAGGGTCTGATTGTCTTTAGTCAGTGGACCATGAAGTTTTTTTATCTGATGAAAATATATGTTGTCGTAATGTATTAAAGTCTTATAGCATTTAGTCATATTAGAGTTTAGTAGTGGAAGGTATATGAGGTTTTATTACTAGGAGCACAGGCCTTTTAGTGATTTTTTAGTGACATCGTGACTATTTTACAAGGGGTTAACTTATGTTTTTTACTGGAAATAGATTTGATTGTCATTAATTTATAATATCTTTGACCAATGTGATTCAGTAGATTTAGTTAGTTTTATCTAATGTTACTGCGTGTGTGACATCTGTTTTGTAACCTGTCTAGTGAAATAAGTATTTATTATTAGAGTTTATAGAAATATCCGATGAGAGAAACATTTTTAAATAACCTTTTAGCTATTGTTATAGTATTAGTCCTCTTATATGGAAAAGCTTTTATATAATCATGTATTTCAAATGACAGACTGGGCACTGTGGGTCACACCTGTAATCCTAGCACTCTGGGAGGGTGAGGCGGGAGGACGCTTGAGGTCAGGAGTTTGAGGTTGCTTTGAGCTAGGCTGACACCATGGCACTCTAGCCCAGGTGACAGAGTGAGACCCTGTCTCAAAAATAAATAAATAAATAATTTTAGTAATCTGGACTACTAATACCACACTAATACATATATATTTTTAATTTTGATTTTTTTTTTATGATGGCTCATGGAATGTAGAGTTTTTCATAATGGAAGCTTTAAGGACTCAGGAAGGACCAGGTGGCTGTCTAGGCTCTTGATAAATTCACACTCAATTTTGGATTTTTTTTAATATTAACTTTGTTTTTTTAAATTTAGGCACATAGCCCTGCTTATTAGATGGTTATCATGGGTATTTTGACTTGGACCATGGAGTTTACTTAAATTTCATATTTAAACAATTTTAATATTGGCTGATTTGGCATGGTAGCATCTAGTGCCTGTAGTCCTAGCTACTCAGGAGGCTGAGACAGGAGGATCGCTTGAGTCCAGGAGTTCAAGGCTGTAGTAAGCTATTATCACACCACTGCACTCTAGGTTGGGCAACAGAGAGAAACCCTGTCTATAAAAAAAAAATAAAAATTTTAACAATTTTTAAAAAATAAAACGCATCTCTGGATGAGACTAATTCGAGAGCCCTCATTTTAAAAGGTATTTTTAAAATTACAGTGTTGTTTATTTGGAATTTTTTACTGTAATTTTAAATTATCTTTGTAAGATTTTGTTATTTTTGTGTTTGCTATTCTGAGGCCTAGTATGTATGCACATATAGACAGATGTAGCCAGAAGGTAGGGTGCTCTGTTTGTTTAGAAAGTAAGGATCCCACTTTTACCTGGAATCTTGACTTTGGCTCTCACATCCCGTTGATCAGCTTAGCCAATGATTTTTCTCTACCTAAGCACACGGGAAAAAGAAACAAAGATGGTAGAACACAAAAATTCCTGAGAATTTTTTTAAAAACTGAAGTTTGCACACCCTGCAGTCTTGCCATTTACTCCACTTTCTGCCTAACCCATTCAGACATCAGAGGCCTCTAACTGATCCAAGCCAGTTAATTACTGGCTCCAGTCCTGGACCCAGTCCCGTTTTTGTCAGACTTCTGAACCCAGTTCAGATCAAAACTTGTCTCAAACTCAGACGGCTCAAAACACTGGAGCCCGAGAGACAACATACTTACGACCCCCAGTTGCTGTGAAGAACAGTGGGCAAAATGCTTAGTCACTTGGTGCTCCTGGGGGTCCCTAGGAGCTCGACTTCAGGTCTCGCTTCTGACACCATCTGTTAAAAGAAAAACCTTAGACAAATAAAAGTTAACAGAGTTTAATTGAGCAAAGGACAATTTGCAAGTCAGGCAGCCCAGCATCGGTTTAGAGAGAGAGAGACTGTTCTACCGCAGGGTCAGAGAGGATTTATGGACAGAAAAAGGAAAACGACATACAGAAAACAGAAGTAGGATGCGGAAACAGCCGGGTTGGTTATCGTTCGGCATTTGTCCTATTTGAACATGGTGGAAACAGTGGGCTGCCTTCGAGTGGCCAAAACTCAGTGACTGGTCAAGAGCAGGTCATAGTCTGTTTACGTATCCAGTTAGGTTGCAGTTCACTAGTATGGAGAAACCTTTAGGCCAAACTAAATATGCAAGGAGGCTGCTTTAGGCTAAACTTCACAGGCCCGAAGGTGCAACAGTACTTAGTAGTAAGTGGGTATCTTACTACTTACTACTGAGTAGTGGGTAGTGAGTGGGGCTGGGGGGTAGGAGACGGGGCGACATGCCGGTTAGGGGCCCAGCCCGGAGGGAGGCAGCCAGGGCCGGGTGAACGAACATTCCCTTTGGGGCTGGGTAGAGGAAGGAAGTCATGGAGGAGGCTCCCCCTGAGACCACCTCACTCTGTACAGCCGAGGACCTGTGGCTGAGCCCCCTGACCATGGAAGACCTTGTCTGCTACAGCTTCCAGGTGGCCCGAGGGATGGAGTTCTTGGCCTCCCGCAAGGTGAGCTCCCCCTGGCAGGCCCTCCAGAGGGGAGAAGGGCGCAACCCCGTCTGCATGCCACGACGTGCTCCGTCCTAACTTCACCCCTGGGGTCCATTAGCGTCTCCCACTGTGCAGAGGTGGGCGCGGAGTTGGGGTCACTCTGACCCCACAGCCGTCCCCACAATTCCACAAGCCCCCTCTGTAACGAGCCCGAGGGATGCTCTGGACTCTTCCCCGAAAGAGCAGGGCTCAGGCCCTGGAGCGCCAGGTGTGGGTCACTCGGGGCCTGCGCTGACGTCCCCTGGCCCCCTCCCCCCGTGCTCCCAGTGCATCCACAGGGACCTGGCTGCTCGTAACATCTTGCTGTCCGAGAGCGACGTGGTGAAGATCTGCGACTTCGGCCTAGCCCGAGACATCTACAAAGACCCCGACTACGTGCGCAAGGGCAGTGTGCGTGCAGGGCACCCAGGCGGGGGCGGGGCGAGTCGCGGAGGGGCGGGGCTGCGGACCCCCCGCCCGGAGGGGGCGAGCTGGCGCAGGGCGACGGGACTCCTCGGTCTGCCGCTGGCGGCGCACTGCCCCTGGGCGCCGCCGAGGTCTGAGGGCCCGAGCCTACGGGCCCCTGGTGACCCGCCCATGGAGGCGACCAGGGACAGGGGAGTGGAGACGGGAGTTGACGGGCGGGGCCACGGTGCTGCGGTCCACGCGAAGGGCCCCGACTTGCTGCGCCCGCCCTCCGGGGCCGGGTGTGCGGAGGCGTCGCGTGGCGTCTGTCCCGCCGAAGGGCGCGCGTTTCGGGGCGTCTCGGGCCGGGCTCGGGGCGGCGTGCGGCTCACTGGTGGAGCTCGGAAGCAGCGGGGATCAGGGCTCTGCCCGGCAGAGGGAGGGGCGAGCGGGATGGGTCCCGGGCGTGGCCGCGGGGTGGAGGCCAGTGTCCCGCTTGCCTCTGCAGGAGGCCCAGACGCTGGACGGGGCTGCCCGGGTGGAGGCAGAGGCCAGTCGGGAAGGGTGGGGCCGCGAGACGGAGAGAGAGATGGTGGGGAGGATGCAGCAGGAGGAGGGGCGAGGAGTGACGGCGGCTCCTAGAGTGGGGACCCAGGAAATGGATGGAGTGCGTTTGTCAGGGAGGTGAGGAGAGTGTACAGGGATGCCATTTCCTCGGCCCGCGGCGGAGGAGGGGCTGCAAGCACCCCTCACCCAGCCCTGAGACAGCTCATGGGACAGAGGGGCCTGCCCAGACCCAGGAGAATGGCAGCGGGAGAAGCCTTGGATCCAGGCAGAAGGGACTTGGGGGGGTGCCTGAGTGTCTGGCCTCAGCACTGTCTCCCCACCAACCGCGGGACACGCCTCCCTCCACCACCCTCAGGCCCGGCTGCCCCTGAAGTGGATGGCCCCTGAGAGCATCTTTGACAAGGTGTACACCACGCAGAGCGACGTGTGGTCCTTTGGGGTGCTGCTCTGGGAGATCTTCTCCCTGGGTGAGTGTTGGGGGTGCCCGGCCAGGAATCACCCAGCTCCCAGCTACAGGATAGGTCCTTCTGGTGCCAGGGACTGGGCACCTGGAGATGGGCACCAGGTGGTTCTGAGGCAGGTAGTTCATGGGCCACCAAGAGCCCCCCGCCTCTCCTCGGCATGGCCCAGCCTTCAAGAGGACTTTGCCTCCAATGTCAGCCACCCCCAAGCCCCAGCACCACTTCTGGAGGGTGCAAGCTCGAGGCCATGCCAGGTCCAGCCTGTTCAGGTGGCAGCCCCCGGCTGGCCACAGGCCCCAGAGGGAGCCTGGGGCTGATTCAGCTGACACACCTACTTATGCAGGTCCCACGTGGGAACTCGGGCCCCACAGTGAACATGGAGAAGTCCCATGCCAGGGTAGGGGAGGCAATGAGCAAGAGGAAAAGTTAAAACATCACCAGATAGAAATAGTGTTTCATGCTATTACCAAAACTAAAAGAGCAGGAAGACCCCAGGAGGCCTGGCGGCTTGTGTGAGGCAGCAGGGCCCAGGGAGGGAGGACAGCACCCAGGGCCGGGCATCCAGGCCCACAGCCCCCTGTGTCGGAGGCGGCCAGGGTGCGGCAGGCAGTGTCGGGCGCGGTGAGAGACTTCGTGGATTCTAGTTCTGTGTGGCTCCCCACCCTTGAGGATCCCGGTAACTGATTTCGTAACTGTCTCAAATGCACGGACGCTCAGGGCACCCCAGCACGTGGGTGGCATCATCCTCTCTTAACCTCATGAAGAACTAGCCTGGGAAGGCAGTGACTTGTCCAGGCCCCCAGGTATAGCGCAGCGTGGGGAGCCACCGTCTCCACCTGCCGAGGGGAGCAGAGGGAGGGGTCTGGACAGGGATGATTTGGGGGGCTGGGCTGAGCTGTCAGCAGCCTGCTGTCCACCCACCTCACCCCCTTCCTGCCGTCAGGGGCCTCCCCGTACCCTGGGGTGCAGATCAACGAGGAGTTCTGCCAGCGGCTGAAAGACGGCACCCGGATGAGGGCCCCAGAGCTGGCCACTCCTGCCATGTGAGTCTCCCCCACCCTGCAGGCGTTGGGGGCGGGGAATGGGCCGTAGAGATGGGCATGTGAGATGAGCAGGGGGCGCTGGGGAGGCCAGAGCCAGCAGGACAGGCCTGGCCACCACCCTGGCGACACACAGTAACGTGGCGTAGCTGACGGGCACCAGGCGGGAGGCCAGGTGCTCTGGGAACACCCGACGGGAGCCAGAGTCAGGGTGATCAGGGACTGAGCTGACACTGAAGGAATGAGAGGCAGCTGGAAGGGGGTGGGGGGACTCTAGCAGGAGGACAGAGCAGGGGTGAGGGCCCCAGGGAAGGCTGGGGGCCTAGGGGCGGGGTGGGCCCCTTCGGACCGCAGTCAGCAGCCTGCTTTCCCCAGACGCCGTGTCATGCTGAGCTGCTGGTCTGGAGACCCCAAGGCAAGGCCTGCGTTTTCAGAGCTGGTGGAGATCCTGGGAGACCTGCTCCAGGCCGGGGCCCGGCAGGTGAGCCCCCTCTCAACCCTCCTGCTGCAGCCTGGGCCCCTGGCCCCGGCTGTCCCTCTCGGCCCCCCTAAACTCTGCCCACCTCTGAGCTGCCTGGCAAGGGTGGTGCATGCCCAGGCGACACACAGGCATCTTCCTCTTGAGCACACACCCACTGGTGCCTGCTCTGGACGCCATTCAGATGGTCAGAGCCTGTTCCTGCCCGCAGAGAGCCCCAGGCTGGTTCCTGCGGGCATCATCGAGCTGTGTCCCTGCACCTGGCGCCTACCCTGCCCCTGCCCCCGCCCCCGAGCACATGGGCCCTTGAGATGCGTGTCCTGGCATCTGTCTTCCCCATATGGTGCTCCTCAAGGGTGGGGACTCAGCTCATGGCAGGCACCCTGTGCCCTGGGACCTGGAGGGAAGGACCGGGGAGCAGCCTGCTTCGCAGGACTCAGGGGCTGGGATGGGCACTTTGGGTCCGGATCCACCCAAAGAAGAAGGTGGAAAGTGCCCAGCCTGGTTTCTGGGACGGCAGGCGCAGCCAGGGGTGGGTGTGAGGCTACTTGGCTGAGCCCCAGCCAGCCCCGCCTGCCTCTTCCACAAATGGCACACAGGGAGGGCTGCAGGGAGCTGAGCAAGGCTGGCACTGCGAGCCTTCGGCAACCTTGCCCCTCACCTGCCTTGAGAGCTGAAGCATGCCAGGCTCTGGCACGAGCTCATTTCATGCTCAGAGCACACACTTGCGGGCGCAGTCCTATGACCCCACTTCAGGGTTGAGAGCCCAGGCAGTGCTGAGGAAAGGGGTGAGGCCACGGGGCAGCACCTGTCGGTCTCTGGCCCTGGCTGCCTCTCCCGTTCCCACCAGGAGGAGGAGGACCACATGGCCCTGCGCAGCTCTCAGAGCTCAGAGGAGGGCAGCTTCCTGCAGGCGTCCACCACTGCCCTGCACGTCACCAAGACCGATGCCGAGGACAGCCCACCGAGCCTACACCGCCACAGCCTGGCTGCCAGGTCAGCCACCTGCTGAGTCCAAAAATGAGGCAGGGGAAAGGGCCGTGGACAGGGTGTATTTCATCCTGGCGAGTCATCAAGGAAAAGCAAATTGTAGCGACTTGAGAGACAAGTGTATCCCAACTCAGAGAGCAGGTGGTCTTAAAGGACAGCGCAGGGGCCCGTGGTGCTCTGGGAGGCTTCGTCCACTGAGGGGCCCTCCAGGGCCTGTCCGCTGTGCTGCCGTGTGCTCGCCTCAGTCCTCTCTGCCCACGGGCATCCTCCTTGGCATGCAGTCCTGTCCCCGGGAGACCCCAGCCCAACGTCAAGGGCACATCTCACAGGGAGAGAACGTGGAGTGGGCTGGGTTTGGGCCAGACTCCTCCCGGGATCTAATCACCGATTCATCTTGGGCTGAGTCTGCAGGGCCTCTGGCAGAGCCCCCGGGGCCAGGGAAGGCTGCTCACTCCACACACTCTGGGAACTTGGCCTGAGTTCCCAGAGTTCTAGGTCAGAGGCCTCTTGCCCCGGCAGCTTACACCCCAGGAAGGTCGTGCCGTCCACACTCCCACCAGCGCTGCTGAGACCCAGGCCTGAGAGTCCTGCCCTGTCTGCCCCAGCGTGGCGCAGGGCCAGGCCCTGAGGACAAGAATAGTCAGCTGGATCTTGCCAGGCCCCTTCCACCAGGCACCCCAACACGCACACTCACGTGTGTACACGTGGGCAGGCCAGTTGGCTTGCACACCAGACCTGCCCCCTAGCTTGGGGCGAAGGCCACACTGGTGCTGCCCAGCTCCACACCACATGGGGCTGGGCCGTGCCCCTCTCACTGCAGAGCACAGCAGTGGACTCGGGGGGGACGAGGCCAGGGTGGGGCAGGGCATGCCCAAGGCCCCTCCACTGGGGCTACACGGTGGGCGTCTGAGGCAGGGCCTGGGGGGAGCCCCAGGCGGCACCGGGACCTAGGCCCTAGGATGGGGCCCTTGCCAGGAGGCGAGGGGTCAGAAGGGGTGGGGGGAGCTTTCAGGAGAGGTTCTGGGGTACATTTCTTCAGCACTTTCTGATTTGTCCCCATAGATATTACAATTGCGTGTCCTTTCCCGGGTGCCTGGCCAGAGGGACCCAGAGCCAGGGGCCCTCCAGGATGAAGACGTTTGAAGAATTCCCCATGACCCCGACGGCCTACAGAGCCTCTGTGGTATGGGCAGGGTGAGGCCTCAGATCGGGGCGGGGCAGCCTCGGGGAGTCAGTGTCAGGAACTCCTGAGGCAAGTAACAGAAACCAACGCAGACATTTTTTAACAGAAAAGATTGTCCCTTGAAAATGTCATGGCACGGTTGAGTCTTGCCCTCGTGTGACACTGCAGTCCCTGAGCTGTCCTTCTCAGCATCCCTGTGACTCCCCACGGCAGCAGCACAGAGACCCCAGTGGGAAAACAGCTCCCTCTCTGGGCGGGTCTGTTGGTCGGGATGGGCAGGGCTCCTGGGCCCGCCCCGGGAGGCTGGTTTGTGGGGCACAGTGGGGGCCCTCACCAGACCCCCAAGACGTAGGCTCGTGCCTCCAGGGCCAGATGGAGACCTTGGGGCGGGCGCCCAGCTCTCTGCAGTTCCCACGCCAAGCCACGGTCGAAGGGTAGCAAGGCCCGCTAAACCCAGATGTGGCTCCTTGGTGATTGCTGGCTTGTCCTGGCTGGGGCAGTTGCCCTGTGGGAGGGTCTTCTGGGGGCTGCAGCCGCGGCTTGTTCTCTGCCCTCAGGACAACCAGACGGACAGTGGGATGGTGCTGGCCTCGGAGGAGTTTGAACAGATAGCGAGCGGGCAAAGACAAGCCAGCGGCTTCAGGTAAGGGCTTCCGGAGCCTCCTCCCTGCAGGCGTTGGCCTTGCCCTCCCCAGGAGGGGCTGGAGCAGTGGCCAGCGAGGAAGGCTGGGGCTGGGTGTGCCTCACTCTTCCCGACACCTTTTCTGGCCCCCGGTACCTTTCTGCGTGTTCAAGGCAAGCTGCCCTGAGACCCAAGGCCTTCATGTTACCCCAGGAGCCCCTGCCATCCCCATGCTGGCCCCGGCACCCCCTTCATCCGGCAGATGCTCAGATGCTGCACTCTGTGAAATCGTGTGTGACGCACCCCCCCCCAGCCAGGGGGTGGCCACCCTCTTCCCCAAACCCCAGCACTTCGCCCAGTGGTCACAGAGGCCAGGCACATACTGTAACCTGAGCTGTCTGGTGATGTATTTTGATAACAGAGAAATACCCACATATGCCTGTACAGAGGGGGACCCGGATAGAAGATGGTCTCCATTTGCCCAACAAGATATCCCCGGTGGGGGGAGTTTTGTCCAACTTGAATATTTAAACTTTTCAGAATATAGAAAAAAAAAGAGTTAAGTGCCTACTTAAAATGTTCACTTTATTCGTTTACTTATACACACCTGTTTAAGTGACGGGACCTACAATGTTCTAAAAACACTGGTCCTTCCCTCTTTCTCCAGACCATCCACTTGCACCTTTGACATTGCTGTCTGTCAGGAGCCCCTTTCGGGGTCATCTGGCAGAGTTTCCCAGAGCAAATCCTTTACTTCTCCCCCCACTGTTTCTGAACCAGATTTGCTGTTGTCGCTGAGTATTTCACCCTGAACCACAGGTATTTATTTGCATAACATGAGGATAGTCGATGTTGCTTTCGCCTTTCTTGTAAGTACATCCGCAGCCTCTGCCACTTACCCAACCACTCGGTGGCTCATCCCGCCAGCCACACAGGCTGCGTCTGCAGCGCCGTGAGCACAGGTGGCCGTGGCCGTGCCCAGGAACGATGACTGTGTCTGTTTTGTGCATCTTTGCTTCCCGTGTTTTTTTTAATTGATTCCATCAGGCGGCTTCTATTAGTAACCTGGTTTGAGGAAATTAATGATAGGTACATTTACAAGAAGTAGTTTTTGGCTAATGTTTCTTTACCAAACAGCGTTGTGTCGTTCAAATAAAGGTAATTAAGTAAAAAGGTAAACCAGAGGATGATGCCATTTAAATCTAAACCTCTACCCACCTTCCTAAGAACTATACAGCTCTTCAAGAGAGTCCAGTGGGTGCTGTCCCATCAGAGGAGAGCATGACCAGGTCCTTGGGACCGTGGCCACACAGGCTGGAGGGTGACGGAGGAGGCTGACCTGGTGAGAGCAGAGTCCCGGTCAGGTCTGAGGCACGGCAGTGGCTGTCTGGGGAGGGCAGTGAGTCAGGAGGGAGTGCTGCACCTCAGGTGCTTGGTAGCGAAGGAAGAAGAAAGTTCCAGAGAGGATACAGGTCCTACAGAAGCAAGGCAGTATCCGGAATTCAGAAGAGGATCACATCACAGAAACAGCACCTCACTGGCGTGGCAACGGGGACACGTGTTTCCCTTGGGGACACATCATGGTAAGCCAGGAAGAGGCGCAGCAGATGATGGGCAGGTGCAGTCCCTGCGCACATAGAACATTCCACAAACAGGTGCAAAGATAAGGGTGCATTTTGGACCGGCCTGTGGGGAGAAGGAGGGAGTTTATCTGCCCCTTCCTTTCCTGTCTCCTGTCAACCACTGGTCAGCACTTGTCCAATGGGAGTTATCCTTCCTCACTTCCTGGCGGCATCCTCCAGCCCTTTCCGTGGCCACCTGGGAAGCCAGATCCCACAGCCCGTGGTGTGCTGTTTCATCCTAGCCTGTTGGCGAGAGGAGATCTGGAAACCAGGGGCTTGTGGTTGGTCAGCCTGGCTGCATGGAGCAGCGTCAGAGACTGGCCGGCCCCCAGGAGCAGAATGACAGAGAATGTGAGTGGAGCCCTTGGAAAGAAGAACGCAGTCTAGAGAATTCAAGGAGATGGTGAAAATGTGGGTCCTATACAGCACTTCCAAGTGAAGAAACCTTGGGAGCCACCTGAATCTCTTCCACGCTATTTCTGGTGTAGGCAATGCCAACATGAATAATCATGAACAGAAAAAATAAGCACTATCCATACAGAGTTATTATAAGTATAAAACAGAAAATCAGATTTAAAACTTTTCAGTAGAAAAAATTGTTAATGAAACAGAGGGAAACTAACAGAACCCTCCAACATGAATTAAATATATAATGCAACAAGCAGCAACACCAAGAATCAGAAATTCAAAACTTCAGACTAGAAAGTGGCAATGTGAAGATATAAATGGGAGCTGACTAAATTCAAGAAAGAAATTGAAATAAAAAAATAAGTCCTCAAAAAAGAAGACGAGGGTGCCAGAGGGATGGAGTGTGCCACCAGACCCACAGTGGCCAACACAGGCCAGATGCCAAAGAGTCAAAGCGGAAATGAAGAAGCAGAAAGGGTGGGAAGAAAGTGACGAGTACAGAAGAGATCCGGGGTTCCAGAGGACAAAATGCAAACAGTAAATAGAACTAGTATTTTTAAACTTAAAATTCCAGATAACTCTCTTAAATAAATAAAAGACCCAAGTCTACATATTGGGAGGATACCTGGGAAAACTGGCCTAGAGTAGTAAACTCTGAGACGTATCCTAGTAGAACTATTTGACTTTCAAGGTAAATATTCTGGGAATTCGGGCAAAAAAGTCCAAGTTGCTTACGAAGGAGAAAAGAGAAGGACAGCCAGGAGCCTTTTCAATAGCAAAACCGCAATAAATCAACGTCTTCAAGACACTCACAGTGAAAGCTGAGGACAGCCAAGGAGAGGGCAGGGCTCGGATTGCATCGCGGGAGTGAGGGCACCACTGAGGCTCTGTCAGGAGAGTACAGTGTGTCCAACTTGAAGGGCCTGAGGCTGGACTACGGGCAGCGAGGGTGGGAGCAGGGCGGACACCCAGGAGGAGGTCGTAGAGCCTGCGAGGCCGCAGCACGTTCCGCAGTAGGGGCCGGGCAACGGAGACACGTGCACATGCATTTTGGAGTTGGGATGGCCAGGACTTCTGGAGGGATGGACGTGCGGGGTGAGGGACGGGGGGAAGCAAGGACCACCCCTAGTGCTCGGCTCGCACGACTGGGGGCGCGTCGGTGCCATCACTGAGAGGGGTCAGATAGAACAGGACAGGTTGGGGGATGAAGTCAGACATTCTTCACTCTCCTGTGTCCAGGCTTGGGACCAGGAAAGTTCCAGTGTTTGCCAGATCAGTCTGGTTTGCTCTTTAAGGCCAGGCTGTGTGTGCTTCTCGAAGTCTGTAAGCAGCTTCATGCTCCGGCTTGTCTTCGGTGACTCCAGTCAGACCCAGGTCTGGTCCCCTCCCTCTTCTTATGCCATCTTCTCTGTCTTGGCAGCTGTAAAGGACCTGGCCAGGATGTGGATGTGACCGGGGTGCACTCTGACCCTCACGGGAGGCAGCAGCGGCCCGACCGGGGAGCCCGAGGAGGCCAGGTGTTTTACAACAGCGAGTACGGGGAGCTGTCGCAGCCGTGCAAGGAGGACGACTGCGCCCCATCTGCCCGCGCGCCCTTCTTCACGGACAGCAGCTACTAAGGCAGCTTCAGACCAGGGCCCTGCCCTCTGCTGACCCTGGGCTCCAACAACTGGGGGCCGGGCCTGGCCGGGCCAGCAGAGGGCTGGGGGCCCAGGTCAGGCACTCATCTCATTTAGCTCTGGCCAGAGAGAAGTGCCCTCTGCCCTGTCCGCAGCCTCCCCAGCTAGGAGAGCAGGACTCCAGGCCGGACACCCGCAGGACACCCGCAGCCGCCCTGGCCCTGCTGTCCCTCAGACTCAGCTGCCATTGAGCTCGGTGTCCACAGGGGCGGCCCCGAGCTGGGCACTTCCATGGAGAATATCCCCTCGATGGCCTCCTTTCAGCAGTGGGTGGGCGGCATGATGCCCATTTTCTGATGAGGAATGTGTGGGTCTGAGAGTCCCGCAGGGGTCAAGGTAAAGCCAGCCTTCAGCCAGCTCTCCCACCCCTGCCTACAACACTGCCCCATCCACCGGTGAGTGCAGCCACCCTTCCCGCGGGGAACGTCTTTCTTCACCCCCGGCCAAGGCCAAAGGGAGGTGCTGTGTTTCCTTCCCAAAGCAACAGTGAGGTAGCGGGGTCCCCTCCTGAGCCCGACCAAACAGCTAACTGTCACATGGGGTGGCCATCTGTACATGAGGGACCAGTTCCAGAGTGAATCAGCACCCGTGGCCCTGAATGAGGAGGACCATCCAATGGGTCTTTTCTGCTAGAACTTCAGAGACTTTCAGCTGCTGTGAATTTCCTTTTCAAAATTCAGTCTGCAGGGAGCCCAGGGGCAGCAATTCTCAGCCCCAAGTTGGGGGCCGTCAGAGCAGATACTCTCTCTGGAGAAGGCCCCCAGTCTCCCCACCTGGTCCAGAATGTGGAGAACCAGCTGATGGTCTGGAGCCGCCCGTGTGGTGCTACCCTCCCTTGGGCTGGCTCTGCCCCCTGAGGTGCCTCCCAGGCATGGTGGTCCTCACAGGAAACGAGCCTGTGCGCTGCACCGAGGAGGGCCTTGGAGCTGGCACTGCATGGTGACACCCAGCGGCCAGTGGGTGTTCTTGTGGCCCTGGGGGCGTGACTTGGACACCCTGGCAGATCAAGCCTCGGCCCTCACAGGGGAGCACCAGAGACCCCCTGAAGGCTGGGACCATCCCGCCTAGGCCTCCCATCCCGGCTCACACTGCCCAGCCACCCCCACCAGGAGAAAGACCCTCCTCCGGGTTAGGACCCGAAGACTGACTCCCACTCCAACAGGCGCTTGCAGGACAGGCGGCTGCGCGGGACAGGGGCTTGCTCGGCAGACCCTCCGAGCGTGGTGTTAACTCTGATAGTTGCGTGCATGTATGACTGTGATTCTCCTCCCCGTACCCCCGCCCGCCCTCTGCACTCACCTGGCTGTGGGACGGGGCTCTGGCCTCTCCAGGGGAGGCCGCGGGCTGCTGTCTGCAGAGGACCCAAGTGAGGCGCGGAGGCCCCGCCCGCGTGCGAACCACCCGTGTGTGTCACCCCCCTCCTGTCACGTAGCTGCGCACCCAAACATGTACCTGGGAAGAAAATCTACTACGCCTTTGTAGACAGTGTTCTCTGAGAAGATGGAATATATTTAACAAGAGATAATAATAAACTTGATGCCAGTCTGGAAGTCCCAGCCCTCCGTGAAGTTTGGTTTTAACCTCCCTCCCTGCGGGGCCGTCAGCCCCAGTGCCCTGGACAGGCCACGGGAAGGAAGCGCGGTCCCCGGCGGCCGGTTCTGCTCCCGCCTGCTGAGCCGCGACGTCCTGGACACGCGCTCGGCCCGGGCGGCCCCGCAGGTGGGGCAGGTGCCTGCGGCCACCCCGGCTCCCACTCGGGGAATGGGCGGGAGGGGTGCGCGCGCCCGAGGTCACCTGGCTGGTTGGTGCCTGCCCGAACCCCGAGGTCAGCGGCGTCTGAGCAGGGACCCAGCTTCGGTGCCGCGCGGGGGACGAGCTGGGCGACAGTGCGGCCTTCGCGGGGCCTTCCGCACGCCTGAGCGGCTGCCCTACCGGGGCGCGGGCTGGGGCGTGACGCTGGCGGTCCCGGCAGGCGTCGGCGTCTCTCCAGGGGCCCAGAGGGAAGCCGGCGGTGACCGCGGGGCGGCAGCCCTGCCAGCGGGCGCTGTGCAGCCAGGAGGCGAGGCCGGGCAGGGCTGCAGGCACCGGCCAGCGGGACCCGCGCCCAGGAAAGCAGAGCGGACCCCAGGCAGGGCCAGGAGACGCAGGTCGCCGCCCCGGGTGCAGCCTGCAGCTGCCAGGCCCCTCCCGCCCTCCGGGCCGCGGGCGTCCAGGGCAGCCTTGCTGTCGGCAATCCGTGGGAAGAGCCCCCACAAAGGCGACTGCTTCTGGTGGGTTGTTTTTCGTTTTTATTATTTTTTGGTCTTTACTGTTGTTTTTGTTTCTATAATAAATCTAAATGGGAATACAGAAAAGACTCCACCTTGGGTTTAGACATTTTAACTTTCCGATGTAATTGACTGTAGCCACTGACCCCGGGTGTCAGCCAACAGGATGTCCCCACACACCCAGGACTGCTCTGGTCACCAAACCCAAAACCGTGGTGGGAACTGGCCCCCCCATGCTGGTTTCGGGGGCCGCGGGCAGGAGCGGGTTCTGCACTCACACTTCTGGGCTGCTCTGGCCCTGCCTGGGCTGGACTTTCAGGGCTGGGCTCAAGTGTCCCCCCAGGGCCCGGCTCCACCCTCCCCTGCAGAGCGCCGGGCCCTCCAGGCTGTGTGGATGGGAACTCGGCCCGCAAGGGAGGGGGGAGTCACACCAGGCAACAGTGCGCTCCCACTTTGGGCGTCCCGGGGCCCCTCTGTCTCGGAAGAACCCTCTTCTCTCCTCTCCTCTCAGGCTCCAGCCCTTCCCCGGCTGCTCACCACCCGCTGGTCCCTCCGCCTCCAGCCCAACCCCTCACTCGTAGTTACTTCTGCCAGAGAGCCCTTAGTCACGTACTCTGGGAGACACGGGGCCAAGGGCAAGCCGGAGCGCCCCTCGATGCCACTGACTCTGACCCAGCGTGACCGCTGCCCTCGGCATGGGGCACTGCTTGGGCCGAGGGTGTCTGCTCTGAGCCACACGTGGTCCCGGGCCCTGGGACACAGAGCGCACAGGCCAGAGCCCCTGCGTGAGACGTGACCTGTGAGTGGGGGTAGCAGAGGAGTCCCGGGCGGGGTGGGCAAGAGGGGCGGAGGGGAGTGGGAGGCGCCGTAGGGCCTGAGGGCCCAGAGTCGGGAGTCCGTCTTATTTTAAGGCTCCAGGGGAGTTCTCAGAGGGGCCGTACGCTCTGGCTGTCGTCCATGCTCCGAGAAGGGATCCTGAAGGACGAGGGTGAGGAGACTGTGGCCTCTGGTGCAGGGACCCTGGCTGCACCAGGGCGGCCCTGAGGAGGCCAGGACGACGGAGAAAGACCCGGAAGAAAAAGCTCTGCTATTAGCTATTATTATCTGGTGCCTGGACCCAGTGCAGAATCCTACAGATACACAGACCGGACATGTGGAAGGAATCCTGTTCCTGTTAAATAAGTGATCTTCTCCAACAGCAGGTCCTAGGACCTGCCCCACCCTCCTCACCTGAGGCCCTTGGCGTCCTCAGCTAAGGACGGGGTTCAGCCAAAGTGCCAGTCAGGCCGGGAGGACAGGGTGAGGCAGGGTGGGGACAGAGAGCCTGGCCCCCAGCTGGGGGTCTACATGGCTTCCTGAGGCCTGGGAAGGTGCTGGGGTCCGGAGGAGAGCAGGAGGCGTCCCCGACAGAGAAGAGAGGGCACATGACAGGGGTGAGAGTGCTCCTGTCCTGGGGGCCAGGGGGACGCCCAGAGGCGGAGGGCAGGCCGGGAGGCCTGGGCAGCCTCGGACCCACAGGGCTCCTGCCCTTGAAGCTCCCTTGCCCTGGAGGAGGGAGCCCAAAAAGCAGCTTCCAGCACAACGCCGGCCCCTCCCTCACACACCCACCCAGCCACTCTTAAAGCTGGGCGCTCAGCCCGGATAATCGGCCGCAGTGTCCAAGGTGCTGGCCTATGCCCATGTCACTGGGCTGCCCCCCAAGATCCCTGCATGCAGATTCAGGAAGGGGACGGCAGTATCACTGACAGGGGCCGCCCTCCAGACGATCGAGCGAGGCCTGGGTCTCCTCGGCCGTTGGGCAGAGACCCTGGGCCAGGCTGAGCTCTGGGGGCTGCTCAGGGCTGCTAGTGGGGGTGAGGGGTCTGGTTTGACATCCTGAGGCTGGTGATCCTGGGCTAGGCACCTCCCCTCAGGGCCTGTTTCTTGCCTGTGACTTGCCACCCTCCCGGGCTTTGGTGATAACAGTCACGATGGCCCCAGTGGTGCTGGGGGTGACCACACCGAGGAGGAAGCCCCTGCCCTAACCGAGTGATGTGGGCAGTGGCATCTGACCCCCGCTGACTCACCTGCCCACCCATCGACCGACCAATGCAGGCTCCCAGCAGCCCCCTAACTAACTACCCATCTGCAACACACTGGCTGTGTCCCCCCAAAACTCGTATGTTGAAACCCTACTCCCAAGGTGATGGTGTCAGGAAGTGGGGCCTTTGGGAGGTGATTAGGGCGTGAGTGTGGAGCCCTCAAGAATAGGATTCATGCCCTTGAAGAAGAGGCCAGAGAGCTCCCTCACCCTCTTTCCACCGCGTGAGAGCACAAGTCAGCTGCTGGCAAACCAGGAAAGGGCCCTCACCAGACACCCAATCTGCCGGCACCTAGATCTTGGACTTCTCAGGCTACAGAACAGGGAGAAATAAACGTGTACTGTTTAAGCCACCTACTCTACGGTAATTTGTTACAGCACACCAAACCAAGGCACCATCCTCCTGTCCCTCCGTCTGCAGCCGAATAAACGGGCGCACAAGTGCGCCTCTCAGGGAGTCAGAGAGACCTGCAGAGGCTGCACCTAAGCGTGGACAGAGGCATTCTCAGAGGAGGGACCTTTGGCAGGAAGGGGAGGGAAGCCTGCTTTTAGAAGGATCAGGATCAAAGTGATGTTAATAGGAGGAAATGCATCCCTCATAGGTGACTAAACTGGGAGGTGTTACGTCAACAAGCACCCCCCATGGTTCTGCTTTTGAGTAATTTAGGAGTAACTGGCTGCAGCCACCACTGCAAGGACAGTGGATTGTTTTTCCATCCCGGACTGAGTGGAGGACACCACACTCCATTCGAGCCACCCAGCAGAGTCAGACCCCTAAACTTTCTGGCTAGAGCCAGGGTGGCAAAGTTTGCCGCAGACCCGACGGGGGGCGGGCAAGGAGCCTATCTGAAGGGGGAACTGCCTCTGGGCTTGGGGAGGAGCTCAGAGAGACTATGCAGAGAATCAGGGGATCTGGAACATGTCTCGGGCAGCATCCTTGACAGCTGGGCTGCCCTCTGTGGGACAGGGGTCCAGTTAGTACCTGTCCCTGGCTGCTCTCGGGTGCCAGGAGCTCCATCAGAGCTGGTCTGTGTGCAGCTAGGCAGTTGCTCGTGGCCCTGTTCTGGAAGGAGGCCGGTCTCCCTGCCCAAAAAGGGAGGACATGGACTCCCCTGGGCACAACCAGCTAACTGGAAGTCATGCATTCAATCCCCCCCAGGGAGAGATGGGCGTAGTAGAAGGAATTGCCGTTAAACTCTTGGGTTCTAAGCTGTTGAAACTTCTTAGAAGGGCTCTTGCTTTGGGAAAGCAGCAAGTGCATCTCTGATGTGGTAGAACATTGGTCTGGATTCTGGCCAGGGACCCCTAGGGGTCTGACCTACCAACTCACACCCTCGCCTGGCAGGCAGCTGCTCCCAGCCCCAGTGCACGGAGGCAGTGAGGGCGCTGGTCAATGCGGGAACTTCCAGTCCCGTGGCGACACTAGGTGTGGGAAGATCATGGCCTGGGCACCACGCAGACCCACCACTCTGACTGTCCAGCGGACCTCAGGTAGGTCACTGATGTTCTCTGAGCTGTGTTTTCTTCTGAATCGTGAGGGTGATAATACCCACCCCACCCCCAATACCATTCCATTTAGGAAACCACTGCTGGCCACACCTTCAGTCCATGGACTCAATAGGGCTGCAACCCAGCCCAGGCTGAAAAGGTAAACTGGGCCTAATTATACACCATGTTTCCTTGGACACCGCTGCTGTGGTCAGCACAGCCTCTTAGAGCAACAGGGACCTGGTATGATCTCATGGAGGCCCTGGGGACAGTAGCAGGGTTCATGGCCCTGAGCCTGAATCAGTGTCTGGGATTTGGCCCTGCTGGCTGTCCGCTTGTCACCCCAGGGAGGACAACCATCTAAAAAACAGGAGCTACGAGATGGCAGAGAAGAACAAGGTCCTGGTGACATCATTTGTGCCTGGATCAAGCTTTGCCTGAAGGCAGACCCATCCCTGGAATTTCAGTCCTCGCTTACACCAGGTGTGCGTTAGCTTTTCTGTCACAGTCACCAGTGCCCTGAAGTCACACAGCAAGAACCCTGTGGAAGGCATCTGCCCACCCTCCCCAGGGCAGGGCTCTGCCAGTAGGAGGGCCCTGGACAAGGAAGGGGCAAAAGGAAGTGCTTGAGAGAGCCAGAGCAGCGTTGACCCAGGTGAAGGGGCCCACAGAGCGGGAACAGGATGTTGCCCACAGCCCAGGGCCCATGCGGCTGAGCTATGAGGAAGGAGGAAGGAGGCTGAGGAGGGAGTGCTGACTGGGACCGGTGGGGCGACCCCTGGGCGGGACACCCACCTCGTGTGCCTGGCGGGTGAGCCAGGGCATCTGGGGGGGCCCAGATGCCTGACCAGTGCGGGAGAAAGCCGCAGAGCCCAGGGCGTGCCCACCTGTCCTCCCGGTGACCGCTCGAGGCAGCAGAGAGGTAGGACCTGCCTGCCGTGGTGGTCCTGGCCCGGGAAAGCCCCCCCAGGAGGAACCTGAGTGGTCGTGCCGGCCGGGTGCTTGGAGACCAGGCTGCAGCCAGGAGCTCCCACGGACCCCCTCGGGAGGGGCCCCAGGACAAAAGCAGGGTGCCGGCTGACCCCTCAGGACGGCCCATCCATCCCCCTGCCAGGGGAAGTTGCTCCGAAGGGATGAGGAAAAGCCTCACTGGGGCTGTCCGTGGACGTGGGCTTGCATCGGGTTAGACAGGAACGGGACAGTTCATACCTGAGCCGTGTCACAGGAGTCATCACGCCGCACGGGGTGACCTAGCCAGCCTCGCTCAAGTCGCCTGCCTGACAGTGCGTTGTCGTAGGGAAAGCAGACGTGGGCACCGAGGACCTCCCTGCATCTCCAACGACAAACAGTAACCAGGGCGTCTGGGTGGAAGGTCGGGGCAATGCCCACCCGCCCAGAGGGGCCACACTCCCGCTAAGAGGTAGGCTTGGTCCCGAGCGTCTCTTCCACTTCACCTAACAAGTCACTGCGCTGTGTCCACCCCGTCCAGCTGGCGTGCGCCTGGGTGGCGCGCAGGGGGGCGTCCTGCGGCCTTGCCGCCCGCGTGGCCAGCTCCTTCCCCACCACCCCCCGTGGGCAGACTCAGGGTCTGTGCACAGGCTTGGCAGGCAGAGACAAAGGCACGTGCCTCGTGGCTCCAGCCCAAGCGCCCAGGGGCTGGCACTCAAGGCCCAAATTCGATGTTTGGCCAAAGTCCTTGTTTACCTTCCAGCACTCCCTGCATTCCCAAAGGGGCAGGTGAGGCTCGAGTGTTTGCTTTGGCCCAAGGGACATCGTGCTTCACCCATGCAGAGCCCCGGCCGGTGGTCACCCGCGAACCTTCCACCTCCTGACTCTTAGAACCTCAAGCACTGCTTTGCGGTTGAGAGAATTATCCGGAGATGAGGGGTTGTCCCAGATTATGCAGAAGGCCCCGCACCGCGCAGAAGAGGCCGTGGGACCAGGAGGCCCAGGTCGCCGAGGAGGCCGCAGGCCCGGACCTTGCTTCCGCCCCGGTGACGCGGGACTTCTGGCATCCAGAACTGCCAGCGGATACACACGAGCTGTTTTCGGCTGCCAGGTGTGTGGCCAGTGGTCGTGGCGCCCTCAGAAAGCTAAAGCGGAGGCCGAAATGGGCGTGACCACTCACCCGGCTGGCGCGGGATCGGGCCTGCAGTTGCCCTGCAGGTGCGTGGGAAGCGGGAGCAGCTGCACGGAAGGCCCCGAGAGGCAGCGGAGGTTATTTATTGTACAGGCAAAGAACGCCAGGAAGGGGTTGGAGGGGCCGCTGGAACGCCCCAGGCCCCAAGCCTGTCGGGGACCCGCGGTGGCCAGCCTCCGTCTCCTCTTGGCCCCCTCGTTCTGGTCCTTCCCTGCGGGCAGCATCTCGGGGCCACAGGCCGCGTGGGGGAAGGGGGCTGCGGTGGGCTCCCACGTCACCCACTCCGACCGCGTGGGCCAAGGCCACCAGAATCCTGCTCGGGAGGAGAAGTGTTGTGATGTGGGGAGATTGGCGTCCGTGGTCACTGTTGGCAGGGATACAAGAAGGTGCCGTAGTGGTGGGAAAGTGTGGCGGTTCTGAAAAAAAATTAAACATAGAATCACCGCAGGACTCAGCGGCTGGAAAGCAGGGTGTCCGACACACATTCACACAGCGGAGCTCCTGCAGCGTTATTCACAGTCGCTAAAACGTGGAAGACAGACGGTCTATCCGCACGGTGGGCTATGGTTAAGCCTCAGCACGGAAGGAGGCGCTGGCACACGCACACGGGTGAAGCTCACGGGCACCGAGCTGCGTGGAGCGGACCGTGCACGAAGGACAAGCCCTGTGCGACGGCACTCACTCTGGGCCACCCAGAGTAGCCCGACTCGTAGACACGGGAAGCAGGAAGGTGGTTGCCAGGGCCAGGTTAGTATTTAATGGATACAGCGTTTCAGTCCTGCAGTTGGTTAAGACGGTAAATTTTATGCTTTGTGAACTTCACCACAATAAAAAATTGAGATAGAAAAAGAAACCTGCTAGAGGGCCCAGAGCGCCAATCTCTTCCAGTCCAGCGGGGCAGGTCCCCTTTGTGGAAGAGGGTGGGTTGGGCTCGATAAAAATCCTGAGAACCTTCATTGCGTGTCGGAGGCAAACTGCGCCTAGAACGATCCCCCACCACACGTCCCCCGGACACGGGGTGGGGCGGCCTGGCGCCTGTGCTGGGGGTGCCCTGGGAGGAGGCCGTCACCCATGCACACGCCCAGCCCCGGTCCAGATCACGAAATTTTCCCGTATCGTTTTTGACAGCAGCATCAGAGAGAAGGACCACAGCTTCTGTGACAACTTGATAGCTGGTTTCCTGTCGTTTACTGTCATGGTCAACTTCCCCATGCGGCCTAGGCGGCCCAGAGCTGAGGGCTAGCAGTGCGTGTAGGGTCCGTGAAAAAGCTTTCATTTCGATTTCCCTTTAAATCGGAAGAAAAAATTAATAATAATGAACATATTATAATGGATCCAGCCCGGATTATATTTATCTTTATGCCAATGCCATTATTAAATATATTTTTAGTATTTTTTAAGGAGGAAGACACCCATGCACAAAGGAAAAAGTGCCTAGGGCCCACAAAAGTCACCCTGCGCTCCTCGTATAAATGACTGTCATGACCCATCCTCCTAAGGCATTTCTGTCGGCATGTCTGGTTGTATCATAGGACTAATTTCTAGAATTAGATTTGCACAGAGGGAGACCAATGAGATTGGGAGTTGAGTTCAGACCAACACGGAAATCCCATCAGAGATTTCTGCTGTCTATACAACTTGTAAACAAACACTGGAGATTTTTTCCCCCAAAGTCTTCGCTAATCTTCTATCAATAAATCATTAAAAAACGCAAAACAATTTTAGTCATTGCTTGTTTAGGAAAATGTGGGGCTTGCTTTCTTTGTGGTTAACTTGACAATGGTCATGAGAAATTTAAAGCGTTGCTCTCACCAGTTTGAGAATGGGAGAATGAAGCTATTAGAAAGATACTGGAGGCCTCTTCAAATTTTCCTTCTCCGCCTTGCTCTGTGGTTGCCTCCCTGAGAACCGGCCTCCGCTCTGGGGGAGAAGCCGCCACCTCACTGCCCCTCACCAGCCCCTCCGCCTGTGGCAAGGCGGTTACCCTGACAGGCGGGAGGCGGTCATCCAACCCGCTGGCCCAGCTTTCCAGAAGGGCGACCGGCCAGAGCAGCGTCCATCCGGCAAATGCCTTGAGAGGACAGTGCCGGCCCCACGGCATGGCAAGAAGGTTCCTCTGGAAAAGCCCTCAGAAGGTAGTGAATCTTCACTAGTCGAAAATGCATTCCCCGTTGAAATTACTTCCACAACGATCAACAAAACATAAACAACCCAGCTCCAGGTTTATGATGCAAAAATCCGCCAGACAAAACAGTCAAGGAAAAGTAAAGACACGAACAGAAACGACGCGCATGCTGGCCACAGGCCGTCCGCAGACCCCACGCGCCGAGGTCAAGGCGCTCGCTGAGCCCCCGCAGAGATGTGCCAGGACGCTCCTGAAGAGCTGGCACCTCCTCCCATGCCAGCGAGCCTGTGTCAGGGATGCTTATGTTTTGCCCTCTGCCTGTCATACTTCCATAGGTGACAGATGAGTAAGGACTTTTGGAGAAACCAGAATAAACCGGGCCCATCCACGGCGTTGAGACTAATTTCAAAGACAGAAAAATGTCCCAGGTCCTTCTAGTCGCATTAGCGGCTGCCTGTAGCTCGACCAGGGAGGTGGCCAGGAGTAGGGCCCCGTCACCTAGCGGGGGCCACGTGGAGTTTCCTCTCCAGTGCTCAACCACCCTGGCTTCCCCAGACTAGAAGGAACCCCAAGGACCCCCACGAGTGACATTTCCATGGTGATGGATCTGGGAAAGGACGGGGCCACACACCTGCAGCCCAGCAGTGGGCTCTGCAGCCCACCGGCCCCACTCGTGGGGGGAGGCCGCCTCCTCACCTGGGTCAGAACCCAGGGCAAAGCTGCTGCTCCTGCTCCCAGAAGGGCCCAGCCCTCTGGCCGGGAGACCCTGCCAAGAGGAAGTCCCCAAGACCCGGGAGGGGCAGGGGACACGGGCTTCCCAGGATCGACCGGCCAGAGCAGGAACTTGGCTGGGGCTCTGCTCGTGAGCTGAGCAAACAGTGAGGTTCTCAGGCAGACAGGGTGAGGCCCCAGCCCAGGACGGGGTGAGGACGGGGTATATGAAACCCTCAGGGCCAGGCTCCGGGAGGCCCATCTTAGGTCCTGGATGCCCGCGGAGCACCACTGCGCCATGAAACTCCCCACCACCTTCCTGGTGCTCTGTGGGGCCCTGCTCAGCCACTCCGGTAAGTGACCCCCGGGATCCCCACTGTAGCCATCCACACGTGGGGAGCCAGGCTGCTCCTGCTGGTCCTCCCAGGCTCACCTCCCATGCCCGGCCTCCTGCCCCCCAGGGCTCCCGCCCCCCCCCGCTTCCTGTGGCCCTCGAGCCCTCTGGCCTCCTCTCACACCCTTGCCCGCCTCGGGTTTCTCTCCCTGACCCACCGACGGCAGCCCCTGGTCTAGGAATACCCATCTGTTCCCTGTCTGGTGACCGTCCAGGCACAGCAGGAGGGGCCCTCCTGTGGGAGCCTGCAGAGTCGGCCGTCCTTCCCCTTCCCCCAGGCTGCCTCTGTGTCCCTCTCTGCAGCAGTCTCTTCGCTGGGCCACGGCCGTCTGTACTGAGGCTGCTTCTCCCAGCCAGCGGGAGCCCTCCAGAGCCCGGGCTGGGTTAGACCCATCTCTGGGACCCCGGACTGGGCACTGGGCAGCACCAGCGAGGGAGGAGTGGGTGCCCAGGGGTGCTGGGCAGGTGAAGGCTCTCTTGAGGACCTCCCTGAGAGGCCAAGTTGTCAGCAGGCCTCCTTGGGCCCCCTGCCTACGGTGGCTGATTCTTCCCCGTTGTGCTCGTAGCTGCCGCTTTCTTCGTGGACTCAGTGGCTAAGCCCGTGGCCCAACCTGTGGCTGCCCTCAACTCTGCCGCAGGGGCCGTGGCCAACCCCCTGAAGTTCATGCTGACCAGCCTGGGGATCCCCGTGGAGCACCTCATAGAGGGCTCCCAGAAGTGTGTGGCTGAGCTGGGACCCGAGGCCGTGGGGGCCGTGAAGACTCTGCTGGTAACACGTGCACCGCGGGTCCCTCCCGTGTGGGTGTCCCTCCCCAGCCATCCGCAACATCGTCCCAGAGGCATTCCGGCCCTGCATCAGGGCTTGTGTCCACCCTGCTCTCAAGCCCTGTCCCTGGGAGAAGCGCGGGTCCTCGGTGTGAACTGGGCTGACCACAGCTGAGCTGCAGGGGCTGGTGGAGCGTGGGATGGAGGCAGCCCCCATGGGGAGGCTGCCAGGGGGCTACGGCACTCCGTCCCAGGGCCCGCTCCCCATCTCACCTGGGAGCCCTCGCCAGAGCCGACAGCTGCCTGAGTTCCCGCCTGAGTTCTCCTTGGTGGCAGTGAGGGGCGGGGCACACTCAAGTTCGGCTTCTGCTCTCCAGGGGGCCCTGACACTGTTTGGGTGACCGGAGGCTGGAGAAGCCTTGCCTGAGGACAAGATGCTGCCCACCTGAACATCCACGGCCTTCCCTCCCTCTCTTAATAAACATGGTTAAGAGCAACTTGGGTTGATGTGTTCTTGCCTGAATGCCAATCTCCGTGGGGGTCGAGAGCACCATGTCCCAGATTGTGTGAGGGTGTGCGTGTCTCTGTGTGTGCATGAGAGAGAGAGAGAGACAGGAAGAGAGAAAGACTGCTGACATTTGCCAGGTGGCCTTTTAAAGCCAGCAATGAAAGGTGACAGAGATCAGGCAGGTATCAGAATTAAACTGGATGTGGAAACTAAATTGCTCTGTAATTGTTTATGAAACACGGAAATTATCTAATTGTTGAAGATTGGTGAGAACACACCGAACAACCAAAGCCATTTCTTGCTAATATTTGAAAGTTTTAATTTTTTCCCTTGACTTACAGATTTCTCCCTTAGGATGGGCAGAATTGGGGGCTACAGAAAATTTGCTGATGTTTGTTTCCCTGTGGTTTCTGGTGCCTTCATTCGAATAACCTAGCAGCTTCTGCTGTACCAGAGGGGCCACTGCTTCTGGACTGACCCGCAGTGCTGACGGGACGGCGGCACAGACCCCGGATCCTGCCTGCATCTCAGGGCCGCTGCCCACTCAAAGCCCTCGCTAAAGCATAAATAACTGTCCTGTGCCCCCAATCCGGACACACGGAACCCATTTTCACTGATTTTATAATTAAAACGTGGCTCTGGCCTTCCTCTGTTCGTATTTTGACAAGTATATTTAGGGATTTTAAGGTTTTTTTTTTGGCCATTGTGATAAATTTACAGCACAACCAGAACAGGAAGGAAGCCACCTCGATCGAGATTACAAGTAAATCTCAGTATCAACACATTGCCCCTAAGATTGTCGAGGGTTGTGAATCTTTCTGGAAGGCTTTGGTCTGGACGACAATGAACCAACAGTGAGAGGAATCGTTTTGGGTCTCTGGTGAGGAAGGCAGTGGGGACCCAGACCCGGATATGACCCTAGGCCAGCCTCCCCCAGCGTTATATATCCAGGCTCTCTGCAGGTGTCTGGCAACAATTCCTTAATTAACTGGATTAAAATGTCCAAGTAAATCTCCCGGGGAGCACTACATGCTACAGGAGCTTGTTGGCGCTGATGCTGGGTGGTCCAAGGACCCCATCCGGAGACAGCTCCCCCTCCACTGTGGGATCTCCCCAGGAAAACAATGAAGGTGAAGCAAAGTGCTTGGAGAGAGCCCCCGAGTGTCAGCAGCACAGTCCTGGAGGGCCTGGTCCCAAACCCGTGCCATGAGCACCGTGGGAGTGAACAGTGCCGAGGGTGGGCTATGGTAGACGCCAGTTCCCCTCCAGAAGGAGCTGCATGTTCCCGTGGCTCTTGGGAGCATTGGTAGCTGGTAGAAATCAGCTAAATTGCTTTCTGGGAATTGCCCTCAGTCAAAGAAATCCACCTTGCCCAGGGTCACCTCCTACCCCAGAGGCAGTCTGCGTCCATGCTGGGTTGAGGCAGGTTATGAAGGCTGGGCCTCCTTGCCTCAAGGCAGAGGAATCCGCAGGGTGCTCACAGCCCCAGAGCTACCCACTGGCCCGGGACCTTTCTGACTGCATTGCAGTTCAACTTCCCCAGGGGCAGCATTAATGACTCGGGTTCCCCACACCAGCACACAGTAGTGGTTAATTTGGGGTGTCCTGTGTCCTGGAGCTGGTGGCTCAGGTGAATCTTTGAAAGGCTGTTCCATTGCTGTATCTTCTCCAGTAAAATCCCTGCACACAAATCTCTGTCTTGAAGAACGCTTCCGGGGAACCCACTGCAAGACAGTACATTACTGTTTATCTAAGAAAGGTGTCCACGTGTAGGATAAAATATTTTAAAATATTTAAAAAATATGTTACATTACCATAAAAGACCAAATAAAAGATTTTTAAAGCAACCTCTAAAAATTGAAATTAAAACAAAACAAACAAACTTGATTTCTAATGGTGGCATAACCAAAAAGGAACTATTATTCTAAGTAATGTAAAAACATACTAATTTAACGCTACATCCTAGGGGGTGGGAGGACACACCCGAACGACAAGAGGAACTGCAAAGACAATCTTGAACTTTTCTTCCTTTTTTTTTTTCTTCACAAACTCAACCAAGTGGTATTAAACTTTTCTTACTGGCGGTGTTGCTATACTGGGGCTGTTCTCTGCAGACTCTGTGACAAGTCAAATGAGTAATTACGTCAGTGTCATTGAAGCCTGAGATTCCCAGTAAAGTTAGAAGGAGATACTGATAAGATCATTAGGAGGCGCTGATCATATAAGATCATTAACATTAAATAAAAACCTTAGGGCTCAAGATTAGAATTGGAAGCATAATTACAAATGCCTGCTGTATTTTGTCTTTGGGAAAAAATGTCTCTTATCCCTACTCCTGAAATGACCTGGAAATTGACTCACCCAGTGGCAACAGGAAAGAATGCTTGCATCCAGAAGGAACCAGGAATCTTTGGAGAAATGGCTGATTCCAGGTCTGGAGCACGAGACATAAAAGATAAACCTGGAACATCTTTTTATGAAAAAAGATACTAGAATAGAAGGAGGCTGCCAAAGACTATCAGGATAGGGCCAAAAAGACACAAGGCCCAATCTGAATAAAGCCCCCATGGCCCAATAACATGTAACGGTAACAGCAGCAATGAATGAGACTTGTCAAATTTGTTTAAATCCATCTGCTCTTGACATAGGGAGAACATATCCTGTTCGGTAACCTTTGGAAGACACAAGGAAACTACCTCATTTTTTTGAAAACTGATAAAAGAGATAATCAAGAATGTGTCCTGTCTTTTCCATGAAATCTGTACCACAGGGTAACCAACAGTAGATGAGGGAAATGTCTTTTTACAAAAGATAAGCAAAGGAATGGTGAGAACTGGTTGCAGCCTGTGATGAATCGATGGGTGCAGGGATGTCAATCAGAGGCTGATCATTCCACAAAAAGACAACAAGCAGGCCGGGCGCGGTGGCTCACACCTGTAATCCTAGCACTCTGGGAGGCTGAGGCAAGAGGATTGCTCAAGGTCAGGAGTTCGAGATCAGCCTGAGCAAGAGCAAGACCCCGTCTCTACTAAAAATAGAAAGAAATTATCTGGACAACTAAAAATATATATATACATAGAAAAAAATTAGCCAGGCATGGTGGTGCATGCCTGTAGTCCCAGCTACTCGGCAGGCTGAGGCAGGAGGATCACTTGAGCCCAGGAGTTTGAGGTTGCTGTGAGCTAGGCCAACGCGACGGCACTCACTCTAGCCAGGGCAACAGAGTGAGACTCTGTCTCAAAGAAAAAAAAAAAAAAGACAACAAGCAATAAACACCTGATGGAAGCGCATGACACCACCTTTGAAGCAGTTCTGTCTTCCATCCCCAAAATCAAACTTGGATTTGACAAGCTTCTAGATCCACCAATCAAATGACAGGAAATATGGAGGCTAGAGGGACATGTTAAAGGTCACAATGAGGGTGCAACCAGTGAAATCCAGATTTGGGCAAAACTGTACAGGACGAACAACTCAATTTCTTTAACAGCGACAACAAAAAAGATGAGAAATCAGGAATGAAATTACAGATCACAAAGGAGACTTAAGAAACATAACAAAGAATTGCAACATACACATTTGAATTCCACCTTGATTCAAGCAAAATGTAAATTTTAAAAAAGACATCTGGGGAAATGTGAGCATTGACTATTTAATGATGTGAGTATTTTAGGTGGGGTAATAGCATAATGCTTTCATTTTTTAAACAGAATGCTTATCACTTTGAAATATATACTGAAATATTTACAGATGAAATGACATGCTATCTGGACTTTGTCTCCAAATGATCCAGGGTGTGTTTGCTGCGGGGGGCCTAGTCCAAACAAGACTGGCCATGTAAGGGTAACTGAAGCTTGCCGACGAGCAGACAGAGCAGATTAAATCCACTGCAGAATAGGTTACAAACACTTCGAAATATAAAGTTAAAAAATGATTAAAAGTCAACTGAGAGAATATATGCAACACACATAACTGATACAGGACAAGTATCCTGAATACATAAAGAACTGTGAATCAACAAAAGGACAAAATCTCCGGTAGACATAAAATCGTAAGAGGACTCCAAAATAGCAACAAGTATGCCTGTTTTTAATAAGGAAAATAGAAATTGAAACCACAGTGAAATACCATTTCCTATTCACCAGGCTGTCAAAATTTACAAGCCTGATACAAATAAGCATTGGTAACACTGTGGAACAATGAAAAAAATCTCATAAACTGGTGGAAGAGTAGACTGCAGCACTTTGGAAAGGGTTAGGGTCTTGCTCTGTTGCCTGGGCCAGAGTGCTGTGGCATCATCATAGCTCACTGCAGACACAAACTCCTGGGCTCAAGCGATCCTCCCACCTTGGCCTCCCAGAGTGCTAGGATTACAGGTGCGAGCTACCCCACCTGGCCTGTGAGAGTTCTTTACATATCCTAAAGACCTCATCAGATATGCGATTTGCAAATATTTCAAATATTTTCTCCCATTCTACGGGCTGTTGTTTCACTTTCTCTCCCTTCGAAGCACCAAAGTTTTTAATTTTGATGAAGTTCGATTATTTTTTCTTTGGATGCTTGTGCTGTAAGGCACATATCTAAGTAACTATTGCCTAATACAAGGCCACAAAGATTTATATTCACGTGTTTTTTCCCCCAGGGGCTCTATAGTTCTGACTCTTACATTTATATTTTTTATTCATTCTGAATTAATTATTGTATTATGATGTGAGGTGGAGGCCCACCTTTATTTTCTTGCTTGTGAAAACAGGCATGCCTTGTTTTATTGGGCTTCACTTCATTGTGCCTTGCACATACTGCGGTTTTTACAAATTGAAGGTTGTGGCAACCCTGCATTAAGCAAGTCAATTGGTGCCATTTTTCCAACAGCATGAGCTCACTTTGTGTGTGTGTCACATTTTGGTAATTCTCACAATATTTCAGATTTTTTCATTGTTATTGTATCTGTTATGGTGGTCTGTGATCTTTGATGTTACTACTGTATTAGCAGTTGTTTTGGGGAGCCACAAACTGTGCCCATGCAAGACAGCAAACTTAATCGATAAATGTTGTGTGTGTCCTGACTGCTCCACCGACCAGCTGTTCCCCATCTCTCTCCCTCTCCTCAGGCCGCACTATTCCCTGAGACACAGTGTTGAAATCAGGCCAATAAATAACCCTGCTGTGGCCTCTGAGTGTTCAAGTGAAAAGAAGAGTTGTGTGTCTCTCACTTTACATCAAAAGCTAGAAATGACTGATCTGACCACGGAAGACATGTTGAAAGCCAAGATAGGCCAAAAGTTAGGCCTCTTGCACCAGTTAGCCAAGTTGTGAATACAGAGTTCTTGAAGGAAACTGAATGTGCTACTCCAGTGAACACTCGAATGATAAGAAAATGAAACTGGCCGGGCACAGTGGCTCACGCCTGTAATCCTAGCACTCTGGGAGGCTGAGGCAGGAGGTGGGAGGATTGCTTGAGCTCGGGAGTTCAAGACCTGCCTGAGCAAGAGTGAGACCGTCTCTACTAAAAATAGATACAAAAAATTAGCTGGACAACTAAAAATATATACAAAAATTAGCCGGGCATGGTGGCACATACCTGTAATCCCAGCTACTCGGGAGGCTGAGGCAGAAGGATTGCTTGAGCCCAGGCGTTTGAGCTAGGCTGACGCCATGGCACTCTAGCCCGGGCAACAGAGTGAGACTCTGTCTCAAAAAAAAAAAAAAAGAAAGAAAATGAAACCACCTTATTGCTGATATGGAGAAAGCTAGTGTCCTGGATAGAAGACCAAACCACCCATAACATTCCCTTAAACCAAAACCTAACCCAGAGCAAGGCCCTACCTAATTCTCTTCAATTCTGTGATGGCTGAGAGAGATGAGGAAGCTACAGAAGAAAAGTTAGAAGCTAGCAGAGGTTGGTTCATGAAGTTTCAGGAAAGACTTCATTAATATCTCCGTAACATGGAAGTGCAAGGTGAAGCGGCAGGTGCTGATGGAGAAGCTGCAGTGTTATCCAGAAGATCTAGCTAAGATAATGGATGCAGGTGGTTACACTAAAAAACAGATTTTCAATATGGAAGAAATAGCCTTACTTTGGAAGAAGACCCCAGTTAAGACTTTCACAGGCAGAGAGGAGAAGTCAACATCTGGCTTCAAAATTTCAAAGGACAGGCGGACTCGCTTGTTGGGGGATGATGCAGCTGGTGGCTTTACGTTGAAGCCAATGCTCGTTTACCATTCCAAAAGTCCTGGGGCCCTAAAAAATTGATAAATCTTCTCGGTCAGTGCTCCATAAATAAGACAACAAAGCCTGGCTGACAGTGCATGTGTTCATAGCATGGCTTACTGAATATTTTAAGCCCACTGTTGAAAAATACCGCTCGGAAAAAAAAAAAAAAGATTCCTTTCAACATGACCACTCACTGACAGTGCACCAAATCGCCCGAGAGCTCCGATGGAGGTGCGCAAGGAGATTGCTCTGGTCTTCACGCCTGCTAACAATATCTCCTCTGCAGTCTGTGGATCAAGGAGTAATTCCAACTTTCAAGTAAGAAATATATTTTGTGAGACTATAGCTGCCATAGATAGTGATTCCCCTGATGGATCTGGGCAAAGCCAATTGAAAATCTTCTGGAAAGGAGTCACCATTCTAGATGCCATTAAGAACATTTGTGATTCATGGGAAGAGGTAAAAATATCAGTATTAACAGGAGTTTGGAAGACGTTGATTCTGACCCTCATGGATGACTTTGAGGGGTTCCAGACTTTAGTGGAGGAAGGAATTGTAGATGTGGTGGAAACACCAAGAGAGCTAGAATTAGGAGTGGAGCCTGAAGATGTGACTGAATTGCTACAATCTCAGGATAAAACTTGAATGGATGAGGAGCTGCTTCTTATGGATGAGCAAAGAGTGGTTTTCTTGAGATGGCATCTGCTCCTGGTGAAGATGTTGTGAACATTGTCAAATGACAACAAAGGATTTAGAATACCGCATAAACTTAGTTGATATCCCAACAGCAGGTTTTGAGATTGACTCCAATTTTTAAGGAAGTTCCACTGTGGGTAAAGTGCTACCAAACAGCATTGTACGCTACCGGTACCTTGTGAAAGGAAGAGTCAAGCGGTGTGGCAAGTTGTTGTCTTATAAGAAATTGTCACAGCCACTCCAACCTTGAGCACCCACCACCCACATCAGTCAGCAGCCATCAACACTGAGGCAAGAACATCCATCAGTAAAAGATTACGACTCACTGAAGGCTCAGATAATCATTAGCACTTGTAGCAATATTTTTTAATTAAAACATGTACATTGGGGCCTTTTAGACTTAATGCTGTTGCACACTTAATAGACTGCAATGTAAACATAACTTTTATATGCACTGGGAAACCACATTATATGACTCACTTCCTTGCAATATTTGCTTCATTGCAGTGGTCTGGAACCAAATCTACAATGAGATATAACAAAAAAATGTGTCTAAAAAATTAATCAAAACACAAATTCAGTTATCCCAGCACGATTTTCTGAAGAGATTATGCTTTCCCCTATTTTGGTGTCTTGGCATCTTTGTCACAACTCAACTGACCATAACATAAGGGCTTACTCCTGGACTCTCAGTTCAATTCCATTATCCATATGCTATCCTTACGCTCGTACCACACTGTTTTCATTACTGTAACCTTGCAGTGAGTTTTGAAATCAAGAAGTGTGAGTCCTCCAACTTTCTTTTATAAGATTGTTTGGCTATTTGGGGTCCATTGAATTTCCATATGAATTCTAAGATTAGCATGTCAATTTCTGCAACACACAAAATAGGGATCGCATTGAATCTGTAGAACAATTTGGGGAGTACTGGCATCTTAACAATATTAAGTTTTTCAATCCACGAACATGAAATTTCTTTCATTTAGGTCTTCTTTCTTTCAATGATGTTTTGTAGTTTTCAGTGTATCAGTCTTGTGCTTCTTTCATTAAATTTATTCCTGTTTTATTGTTTAATGCTATTGTAAATGGAATTGTTTTCTTAATCTCATCTTTGTTCATTGCTAGTGAATAGAACACAATTGATTTTTATATATTGATCTAGTATGCTACTACAACCCTGCTGAACTCATTTACTGGCTCTAATTTTTTTTTTTTTAACTTTGTTTCGGTGTGGGTTACTTAGGATTTTCTATGTACAAGATCACATCTTCCACAAATACAGGAGCACATCGTGTCTTTTTTCTGATCTTAGGGGGAGTCTTTGACCATTAAGTATGATGTTAACTATGGGTTCTTTATAAACGCCCTTTATCAGGTTGAGGAAGTTTCCCTCTCCTTTTTAATGAAGGGGCTTAAAATTTTGCCAAATCATCTGTGCTTTTGTCCTTTATTCTACTGACAATGCATTACATTAATTGAGGGATATTAAGCCAACCTTGCGTTCTTGGGATAAATCCCACTTGGTTATGGTGTATAATCTTTTCTTAATACATTGCTGGATCCAGTTTGGCTAGTATGCTTTTGAGGATTTGGGGGTCTGTATTTGTAAGTTATACTGGTATGTAGTTTTCTTTCTTTGAGATAACTCTGGTTTTGATATTAGGGTAATACTGGCCTCATAGAATGGGTTAAGGAGTATTCCCTCTTCTATTTTTTGAAGTTTGTGAAGAATTGATATCAATTCTTAAATATCTGGTAGATTTCACCAGTGAAGTCATCAGGGTCTGAGCTTTTCTTTCTATATAGTTTTTTTCATTACTAATTCAATCTCTTTATTGTTGTATCTATTCATATTTCTATTTCTTCTTGATTCAGTTTTGGTAGTTTGTGTCTTTATAGGAATCTGTCCATTTCATCTGCATTGTCTAATTCATTGGTAGTATTCCATAATAATCTTCTTTATTATATAGGGTTAGTAGTAATGCCCTCCCTTCATTTTTGATTAATTTGAATCTTTTTTTTCTGTTCCATCTACTTAAAGGCTCATCAATTTTGTGACCTGTCTAAAGAATCAACTTTTGGTTTTGGTTTTTCTCTATTGCTTTTCTATTCTCTATTTAATACACTTTTCTACCTTCTGTCTGCTTGCTTTGGGCTTGGTTTGCTTTTTGTTTTCCAGTGTCTTCAGATGGGGGATTTGAGATCTTTTTTATTTTTTAATGTATTTCGGTTCAGTTGGTTTATCGTGTTGTTCGAGTCTCCTGTTACCTTACAGCTCTTCTGCCTA
This sequence comes from Indri indri, assembly GCA_004363605.1. Classification (NCBI taxonomy): domain Eukaryota; kingdom Metazoa; phylum Chordata; class Mammalia; order Primates; family Indriidae; genus Indri; species Indri indri. Next base: position 25,168 of record RJWJ010000975.1, on the reverse strand, counting down.
GTAGTTCCACCCACTGAGAACAAGGTATTGAAGTGTCCCCAACTATTATTCCTGAATTGTGTATTTCTCCCTTCCATTCCATCAGTTTCTGCTTCATGTAGTTCCGGACTTTGGTGTCACTTATCATTATAAAATATTCCTCTTTATTTCTAGTAACATTTATTTTCTCCAGGCTATTTTGTCTGATATTAGTACAGCCACTCCAGCTTTCTTCTAGTTTGTTTGCATGACATCTTTTTCCATCCTTCTACTGTCGGCCTATTTGTATTTTCTTCTCTAAAGTGCATCTCTTGCAGAGTGAATATACTTGGATCTTGTTTATTTTCATCCAATGTGTCCTTTGATTGTTCAATCCACTCATATTTAATGTTGTTATTGATATTGTTGGATTTATGGCTGACACTTTACTTTTTGTTTTCTATGTCTCATGTCTTTTTTGTTCCTCTATTCCACTTTTTTTTCCATTGAGTTATTTTCTAGTGTAACATTTTAATTCCTTTAATACTTTTTTGCATTCAATTTCATAAAACATACTGTTGAAAAAGTTGATTCACATAATAAAGCTGTACCAAATATACTAAAATTTTCTCATAACTGAATCAAATCCCTCAAAATCGTTTTTAAAAATTTTTGGATCCACATCAACAAAACTGGTGCTTCCTTTTTAGAAGCTATTGAACTTTGTAGCAAACGTTTATATGAGTTTCTCTCCAAGTACTCATAAATTATTCCGTTGACTCTATAGATCATTAACATCAAATTCAAAGGGGTAATGCATAATTTAAAAAGCAACTCTAAACGTATCAACAAAGTGTCCCTCAAATTTTACTTGTATTTTTTCCAATTTACAAAATGCTGATTACGATCAAACTTTATAATGTTAGAAAATAGGTAAAACCCATATTCTTGATTTGCATTATGAAGTTTTACTTTCCACATAAATTCTTTTACCTGTACGTGAAGGTCACAAGTAAGTTTTTCTTTTCCTTGGAGCTTCACTTTAGTTCATTCTTACTTAGAGCGATACTGGTGAGAAAATGCGCAAGCGCTCCTTCTGTTGCAAGATAATCTTAAATTGGAACCAACAGAACAGTAAATCATTAAAACTCCTCCATAATTAAACCAATTAGCAAAAGACAAGATTCAATTATCTTCTATTTCTTTGAATGGTCCACAAACTGGTGATGACTTGTTGATTTGAACCTATATACTAAACAATTTCAGCAACTGGGTGTCCAGGACACCTTTCGAAGAAGAAAGTTTCAGAAAACTGAACACGGCTTTATTTTCGATAAGCACCATATGGTGAAACAAAAAGAGAAACTCAGGCTCATTAAAAGCCCAGTAAATCCAGACTTTTGACCTAACATAGCAGGAGCACTATTTGCAGTGACAGGACAAAACCTCTCTCCATTTTTGTTTTCATATCTAGCTAAAGTTCTTCTTTAGTAGATGGAAAAGATGCAAAAATATCTATGCCACAAGTTTGATTTTTTAGGCTAAGAATTCACATTTCTTTGTAAATTTGGAAATCCTTTAAGACACATTGTACACAAAGTATTAACTGGGCAGAATGTTTTATACTGCACACTCATCTAAACAAATACCTTAAATTTTTCAAATTTTGAGTCAACCGATCTTTAACAGTATTAGAAAGGTCTTGTATTGTATAGGTAACTGTTGGCTTACCTGAACATCTTTCATTTTCGTAAAACATTTTTCCTCTTCATAATTTTCTAACAAAATTTCCATGTCATCAATTTTTCTACCTTCCATTAGAAAAATATTTTTTTCTGTGCAAAAATGCGAGCCCTTTTATAGCTGGCCAAATCTACAATCTCAGATCCTGTTACAAAATTGTTTAAAAACTTTCTGTTGGACATTTAATTCTGATTTCAGGTGATTAATTTCATCTGTGTTTGACCATTGAGAGGAAACATTAAATTCAATATGTACTTTAAGAAGATGTCTTCCTATTGTTTTATTACCTTTATCTTTTTCCACAAAACAGATTTTCTTCTTTTGCTCTGGTGCAGCAAATTGCAATTGCCATTCATCCTGAAATCCGCTAGATCTAGTTTTTACTGTTCCAGCTGTACAACCTGCTCCACATTTCCACTCAATTCCATATCAGAACTGATCTTAAAATTTAATAATTTGCTCATACTTATTTAAAGTAGGAAAATAATTTAATATGAACATAGGTACCTTAATTACTAATAATGATTTACATAGGTATAGTAATTTTTGCTGTCTGCATAAAATATTCAGATAAACACATTAAAATGTTGCTTTGGTTAGTAGTAAAACATTGTTAGAATGGAATCAATTCTTTGACATCAACTGATGACGTGTTTATGTGTAATACAGACAAGCAATGCAATGGTTCCTTATCTTAAACACTGTGACAGTTAAAGGAAAATATGGTCTGATAAAAATAATCAAGTTTTGTTTAGCAACAAAAAAAATTTTACAATATCAGTCACATTAGCCATATTTCAAGTGCTCAAATGCAACGCATGGCTAGAGGCCACCATATCGAAGAACACAGAGCTAATCCTTTGCATGGGGGTAAACTTTACTGAGTTTAGAAATTCTTGGACACCTTCAATCTGTTACGTGCTGCTCTATTTACTGTCTTCTAATGCTTCGTCTTAGCAGTAACCTCTGAAAGGCCATCCTGTTACACTTAAACCATTTTGAATAACACAAAAAGCCTCAAGGAAACAGGCTAAAAGAATCAACTTAGAATCAAATGCTATCTTTTATTATTTTTAATTACTCAGCTGCTTAGTGGGAGCACACTGGATCTCTTATAGACTAAAATCTGAAAGAAAGATAATGAGAAATGGTCTACAGCCATACAGCCCTGAACGTGCCCAATCTCGTCTGATCTCGGAAGCTAAGCAGGGTTGGACCTGGTTAGTACTTGGATGGGAGGAAGATAATGAGAAATGAAGAAAAATGAAGTAAAATGCAGCTTGAGAAAATTCTTTCACTAAATACTTTGTCAAATCAGTAAAGTAAAAATGAGGGCCTTGGTGGTAGACACAGGAGATGCGGAATCAGGGCTTACATAATGAAACAGTAAGCGACTTCAAAACTCACTTACCTGTCTTTTCACCCGTGTGTGAGGCAGGAGCTCACTTCTCTTTTGTAAACACTTCAAATTCCCCTTCTTTTCTAGGCTAACTGCTCTGTAAGCCTTCCTCAGCTTATCGTCTGTCAACTGGACCTTACCAGAAGCCAGCTAACTAGTCTGATGACAATTTAGTCATATTCTTTTCACTCATCTTCCACAGTGCTGCTACAGCAAACAGCAAACGTTCTAACACGAAAATCTGGTAATGCTACTCCCAATGGAAACCTTGTACGGCTCCTCTGCCATCTACACAATGAAGTTCGAACTTTAGCATGTGGTTCAAAAGGCTATTCGTATTTACACACATTTCATAAAAGGTCTTAACATACCTATTATTCATTCTGAAAACAAGTTCTTAGTCCTTCAAACTCCAGCTCAAAGGTCACCACTGAAAGATTTTGTAATCCCTTGTAGACAGAGTTGCTTCCTCCATACCTGGTATAACTTTAGTGCCTATTACACTAGATTATAATGGTCAACAAGCTAAGTCAGGAATCATGCCTGTAAATTTCTATTTCCCTCAAATGTCTCAGTTTTAAGTAAGCTTAGGCAGCTTACTAGTAGTAACTTTGCAAGCCCAGCAGCTTAGATTCACTTTGCTGGTTAAACGGAAAAGTATCCGGCAATAAAAGCTCTTGAAGCCTGCCTCAGGTCACACTAATAAGGTAAGCAAAATGTCTTGTGACAGGCCCCAAATAATAACTTTTGGGTAAATTAAAGTGATTTGAAGTATGCAGTTAAAGAAAAAGAAAACTGACATCTTATTCATTTGATTAAAAAAAATGTTAAACGTCCTAAAGCAACTGTAGAAACTGGGTTTCCAACTACCTTGTAATCCAGCAGTTTTCCCAATTCCTAGTTATAGACTAGTTGGTTAGGCTCATTTGGGAAATAAGCTACTTAAAAATATTATCTGAGGGAAATTTAGTTACACAAGTATCTCTCAAATTCTCCTACTAAAATTCTAGTAAAAACCTATCTTCTACAAAACTCTTCTAAAATATAACCCGTTATGTTAAAATTGTCTTAGGAATATTTGTGAAAGCTTATTTCAAAATCAATTTGAACACCTAAGTAACAGTCTAAAAAGGGAAGTCTCAAATATACGATGTTGTTACCTAAAACCTGAAAACTTTACTCTAAATAGATTTCAGTTCGTGTTTCTTTAGCTGCTTGTTCCTTTAAAGAACACTAACTAGAATTTGCAAAGTAACATGGCATAGTTCATTAACTTTTTCAATTTATTTTTTGACAATTATATAGAGGAACAAGACTGATTATACAGGTAAAATTATATAGTCATGTGCTGTACAACAACATTTCAGTCAAGGAGAAACTGGATATACAATGGTAGTCCCATAAGGTTATAATGGAACTGCCTATACAGGTGCATAATTTTTTATACTGTATGTTTAGTGTACTTTTTCTCTGCTTAGATAGACAAATTCTTACCATTGTGTTAAAACTGCCTACAGTATTCAGTACAGTAACATACTGTACAGGCTTATAGCCTAGGAGCAACAGGCGATACCATACAGCCTAAGTGTACACTCCATACCATCTAGGTTTGTGTAAGTACATTCTGTGATGTTCGTACAATGACAAAATCACCTAACTACGAATTTCCCAGAAAGTATCTCCTTTGACTGTATTATAGATTAAGTAGAACATGCCTGCTTTAAAAACTGAGCATTTCAGCATTCATTAGACCTAAATTGTCTTCTGATTTTAAATTACTTTTTCTAGCATCTACATAAAAATTTACATTTGTTATAGAAGTAGTTTCTAAAAAGCAAGTGGACTTAATGTTTTTTTCTCAACGGTAAGCCAACATATGAAGACTTGCGAAGTCACATATTTTTAAAGTTTACATATACAACAAATATTCATACAACGAGTAAAACATTTAATGAATCAGCATAATCCCAATACAATGTTTGCTACTGTATTTAAAAGTATTTATTTAAAATATGTCAACCTCCTTCCAAAAGAAGGAAGACACATGAGCCCATTTCTTATATTATGAGGTATATGGTAACAACAACAAAAATCCTAAATGCAAAAAAACCATCAGTTGCCTAAATATAAAATTGACCTTTGGCAAAGATATGAGTGTTATACAGAATAACACAGCCAATAAGGAAATACATTAGTTTACACCATTTCCCCTTATCACGGCCCTGTCCCAGTTCACTCTTCCCTTTGGAAGGGTGAGTTATAACCCTGTCCCAGATGAATCAGAATTTTAAATATGTGGCCTGCTGATTAACATTTGCTTTTTCTCAAACCTCAATACTACAGCTATACAAATTACACTTTTAAAATATTTGAAACAGATACTGAATTTATTGGTTGGCTATGAGTAGGAAAATACATCGGTAAAGAATGAGACCCTGTATATAAATATATTACTAACTAGTTACAATTTGACCAAGAAGGTTCCACTGAAAAGAACAGTAAAAGCCCTTGTTACCACCAGTCCATATGGTATATATTCAGTTTCCCATCACCCTTATCAAAGAGCCGCCTGGGCAAATGTGACATTCTTTGAGCTTAGTGCAGGTAAGTGCTGGGTTTTGTTACATGAACGGTAAACAAGAGTTAGTCCAGTGCATTACACAACATAATGTACTGTGAATAAAGACTAGATACTTTATTTTAGACACTATGTCAATGTATCAGTTATCAAAATTTACGTAACCAAAAAGAAGAACAAAGTGAACACCTTAAAGCACTGTATATGAGTGGGGGAGAAACACCTGCTAAAGTTGTTCTTTGAATTATCTACAACATTTTACTGGATGTTCTGATTATTTCATTAAAAGAACTTCCATAATTGTTTTACGTAGGTTGGCTTTTGTCCTTACATGACATGACTCCAAAATCTTAAAAGTCACTATAGAAACTAATTCCGTAAGTTTAGTATTAAGTTTTAGTAATAAAAGTGTAACTCTGAAACTTGAATGTTGTTATAGAAAACCTGAATCTTAGAAGAGCTTTGAAATTTTAATTTTGACAATCAGAAGTGCATTCCATCCAATTTAATAATGTCCCTAGGTTTCAAAGTGCTAACCCCAAATAAGTTTTCCTGGTTGTCACCAAAATCAAATGAAAAACCCAAAACACATTTCTTGGAGATGTTCTTTGCCCATCTTCTAGGACTATCAAAGTTGCAATCAACAACTTATTTCTACAACTTTAGCACAAATTATGCCGTAAATTAATTTTGATGAACATTATTTAAATTCCCAAGGCATAAATAATTACCACCAATATAGTAAACTGTACTTTGAGAGATTTGCAAAAAGGAATTGAGTGCCTCCAAATTTCTGATCTTTAAAACAGAAAACATGCTCCAAATCTTCTGTAAAATATTCCTAAGATGGATTTATCCAGCAGAACACTGAAATTACATTATGGCAATACATTAAATACATTTGTTAAAGATTTTTGAAAAAAATCTACACTGTGAAAATATACTAGTTTTTATTGCATTATAGGGAATGTGGATTATTAGAAATTATTCAGGACACAGAAAATATTTAAAACACAAAACCTTGCTTAACAAAAGTATCATAGTCTATTTTGGTATGACTATTTTCTATAGACCCCAAATATTTCTTTCTCCTTTGAAGGTTACAGTTGTAAATCTACACTCTTGGTTCAATTTATCGCTATCCAAATAAGGTGGAGAAGCTGTTCAAACTGACCCACAGAATGCAGTGAGACTGGAAGAGGCAAAAACGAGTATTTTCAAGACATAACAGGCCACTGTATCTTAATACGCTGCCCTAAAATTCAAATATACCATAGACAATAACAAATACAGATGAAAACATTTTGTGTAAAGCTCAAACCTTTAGCATCTAACAAGTGCACTCTAGTTCCAGCATCTGTGAAAAGATTACATCCTCCATTAACAAATACAAAATGGTAAGTGCTCCGCCCCCCCGCTTCCATAAAGCTCTCTGGATTTGTGATCACATAAATGCAGATCATAGGAGAAGTGGCTTCCTCAGTCTCAGTCCAACCAGCTCCAGCTCACCCTCACTGGAAATTGTCATGATGCACATTACCAACATAGTGTTTAGCAAAAATAAGTAAACACAACTCTTATTCACACTTTACCAAAAAAACCCCATAAAAAGTTATGCACTGGTTCTACATCAATACCAGCTTTCCAATGTATTGATTATAAAACTGGATGTGTTTGGTGTCAGCACAACTTAAACAAAAAGCAAAATATAAAAAAACACAACAACATCACAACAAAATCTTTAAAAAAAAAAAAAAAGAAAGAAAGAAAAGAAAAGAAAACTCAAAGGAAAACCAGGTCCAAGACAAAGATTCAAGAATAAAAGCTTTTGGAGAATTTTCTTGAACGGGAGGGGGGAAAAAAAAGAATCACTTATTTAATCAGTATGTAATTTTATTTTTTCTTAAAAACAGAATAAGCACATTTAAGTGCTGAACATTTTTTCATAAAATTTTAAGTCATTATCCAAAATGACTCGTTCTCTGTATAAAAATTGCTAATAACTATTTTTTTCCTTAATGCTCACATGGTATCCTTTTGCTCCCCTGCCTGCAGCTGAAACAAAAGCAGTTAGACCAACTCCCTCTGAATTCATTTGATTTTCGAGAGAAGAATGAATCAATGAGAACAGAACATATACAAGTTAACTTTGCAAAGTCAAAGCCGGCTTTCATTTCTAACCTACTAATGGCACTATGGGCAAAACACAGGGTACGATATACCTTTTATATTGGTTGACATACTAAAATGACTTAGTCACTTTAAAAATGATCTGAAGAATTGTCTTAGGGACCCGTTTTGAAAATGCATCTAATTTATACTGCTTCATAAATGGAAAATTACTTTTTCTTAAAAAAGGGAATGATTAAAAAAAAAAACGGAGATAAGGAATACATGGGTAACAAAAAGAATTCACATGATACTAGTATCCTGGGTGACAAGCAGCACTGTGCAATGACACCAAGAAGCAGTGCTTGGGTCTGGTGAGCAAAGATCCAGGGACCCACCCTGCGAACACGTTCCAAAATGGGATACTCGACGCCTCACAACGGGAAAAAAGCCACAGCTCATACAAAAGCATTTTCATAAAATTCTCACGAATGTTAAACAGGACTTTAAAACTATAAAAGAGGATGCACAGATTTTCTCTGCATGCACAGGCAGTGCTTGGCGAGAACACATTTAGGCAGGCACAGTGGAGACAGGACAGGAAGTGTCTCGAAAAGGAGTTAAGAAGCTGTACCTAAGCAGCTGTAATTTTTTAACTTAAAAAAGTTAAAGATTTAAAAATATCAGAATGTACATATACCAACCATTACATTCAAGCCATAAATGCCTACAGATCATTCACTGTTCAGCTTATCTGTCCTGGTAGATAGTTTCCATAAAAATTCAGAAATTCATGAATAAGTTGCCTCTGGTCCAAGAAAATGTTCTAAAGTTTAAGCACATTTAGATTTAAAGAACAATGTTCTCAATTTAAAAATAAAGTAGTACAAAAGGGCTAACAAAACCCTAACAGTGCAAATCATGAGCAGAGAAAGTCTGTTGCAGCTTCTTTTACAAGCTGGCCTTTATAACACATGAAACAGGTAAAAAAAATTCAGCCTTAGTTTACAATACAATCATTTCCAAATCTGATTTTTTTAGTACAAAATTTCATAAATCAGGTCTTCTGTGGATCATATACAATCATAAAGGCTAAATTCAAATTCTATATTTTACAAACAAGTCTGAAAAAGGAGAGAGTATGGAAGAATGGTCTCTGGATGTTGCTACTGGCCTCAAAAAGTAGTGCTACAGATCTCTGTGCAAAGAGAATATGCTGTTCGAACATTTTCCTATTTCAAGGCATGAAAATATTATATTGAAGAAACAGGAAAATTTCTTGTAACAAATTAAAGATAGGTGCAAACACACCAATCCCTGTCTAACAGTATATAAAGCATATTGGGCTCAGAATTTGTCTGTTGCTAGCACCTGGCTTTCATACTGTATCCTTATCGAATAATCAGATTGAAAATTCAAATCATCATTAGGAAAAAAAAAATCCCTAGTGGCCATACCTCAATCCCCTATATTCAGATTTTCACGAGTTTACAAGTAAATCAAGGCTGTCCTCTGAAGGTACTTAACTACCTCCTGCCTGGAAGGTGAATGCCATTAACTTGGGGCAGGAAAGGCAGTAAGAGCTCCAGTTGTGCAAAAAGTGAGAAGTGGTCAGAGGGGATGAGTGGATGTGGGCAGCCACTGATGTTATTCTCAATCAGCCAGTGGTGGTCCAGAGGTCCCAGGATGCCTAACGTGTTCAGCTGAGGTTTGGAATAGAAGATGTAGTCAATTATACCCTGAAAAACAAGGGGAAAAAATGACAAGGCCCCACGTAAGATAACACTAAAATACTGAGTGCTTTCAAGACATACACCCTTACAGTAATGTAAGGGTAAACAAAACAAATGAAATTTCCTAGCTTATAGGAAGAGGTCTGTACTACATAAACCAAATGGTTCCCCAAATGTCAAATCTAGCAGAATAAAGCATTCTTCCTCCTATCTTTACCAAATCTTTAATGAGACCTAAAAGACCCTTTAGGACTTAGGTCCCCAACCCCTGGGCCAATGCACGGTACTGGTCAGTGGCCTATCAGGAAAACAGGGCCACGCACCACCGTCTGAGCTCTGCCTCTCCACCTCCCCCCAACCCCTGCCCTGTCAGTGGAAAAATTGTCTTCTAAGAAATTGGTCCCTGGTGGCAAAAAAATTGGGGACCGCTGCTTCAGGACACAGCCTTTGTTTCTTTCCTAACCGAATCTGTGCCATTTTCCCTTGCTCTGTACCCTGCCGCCATTACTAGCCTTTGGGGGCTGGAGGAGTTTGTAGTACCAAACTCTTCCCTATGTTGTCCCTTCTGCCTGCAACATTCTCTTCTACTTGTCATCTGGTGAATTCCTTCCCAACCTTTAAATGTCAGGTCCAATCACTTTCTAAAGATCTTCCTGAATACTGCTCCCACACACTTAATACCGCCTACCCCAATTCTCTTCTCTTGCTAATGCTCATCCCAATTACATACTCATCTGTGTGGCCAAGACCTGTCTCTCCCACCAGACCATAGCTGCATGAGGGAAGGCTGTCTCCACCTGCCCTGCATCTCCTCAGCAGCACCCAGCTGTGGGATCCAGTACATAGTGAAAATGACATAGCTCTAAACAATCACTGATATTAAAAATGATGAGATGGCCGGGTGTGGTGGCTCACGCCTATAATCCTAGCACTCTGGGAGGCCAAGGCAGGAGGACTGCTTGAGCTCAGGAGTTCAAGACCAGCCTGAGCAGGAGTGAGACCCCGTCTCTACTAAAAGTAGAAAAATTAGGTGGCCGTAGTGGTGTGCACCTGTAGTCCCAGCTACTCGGGAGGCTGAGGCAGGAGGATCGCTTGAGCCCAGGAGTTTGAGGCTGCTGTGAGCTAGGATGATGCCACGGCACTCTACTCAGGGCAACGGGGTGAGACTCTCTCTTTCTCTTTCTCTTTCTCTTTCCCTCCCTCCCTCTCTCTCTCTCTCTCTCTCAGATAAGATAAAACAAAACACAACGATGAGAGTCACTGAGAAAAAACTCCATACTGTAAGCTGTTGACTGTGTAAGAAGCCACATAAAGATAAGATATATATCTTATGAGAAGCGAACTCTGACCTTTTTCTTTTGCCCAAATTTCTTTCTAAGAGGCCTGGCAAGTCATGCCTACAAACACTAAAATCTCACTAAACAGGTTTTGTTAACCTGATACAATGTGGTTGACTTCCCAACCTGATTCTGGTGTAGCCGCATGAGAGACAGAAGATCCCCTTAGTCTTAAGTCGAGCAGCTTAGCAGACCCCTGTCTTAACAGAAGTATTCCTTTCCACTGACTCCAGGGCTTTAGACAAAGCTTAACTCTTTCAGCCAATCATTAACTAAAGAATCCCTAAAACCCACCTATGACTTGTCAGCCCCCACCTTCGAGATGTCCCACCTTTTCTGGCCAAACCAATGTACATCTTCCATGTATTGATTTATGACTTTATGTGTAATTCCTGCCTCCCTAAAATGTATAAAACCAAACTGTAGTTCAACCATGGCAGGCTTCCTGGGCATGGCTCCAGGCCCATACTCTGCTCAGAATAAACCTCTTTAAATTATTTTAGAATTTGGATTTTTTCATCCACACTTAGAAACATTTAAAAATGGCTAATATAAACCACATTTTGGCACTCAAAAGAGTACAGTTTCAGTTAAATTAAAATATAAAAGTGAGACCCCCATCTCTACAAAAAATTAAAAAAAAAAAAATTTAGCCAGGTATAGTGGCATGTGCCTGTAGTACCAGCTACTCAGGAGGCTGAGGCAAGAGGATCGCTTGAACCCAGGAGTCTAAGGCTGCAGTGAATTATGACTATGCCACTACATTCCAGCCTGAGTGACAGAGTGAGACCCTCTCTCAGGAAAAAAAAGAAAATAAAATAAAATGCTGCTGTCAAAAATTTCATGATTGCTTAATTCTAGTCTGAACAAATATACACATTTGAAAGACACACTGAAGTTACAAGACTTGCCAATAAAATGAAGGTTTTTAAAAGCGTATCAATAATCTCAAGACACACCTTGAAATCAAATGTGTAATTTGTGTAAGGCATCAGGCCACTCTCATAGGCACTCTTTAACTTGAAACCATGAGTGATCCTTCCATTGGTTGTTCCATTCTTCCCATTGTAGCTGAAATTTGTAAGACTTTCATTATATCTCAGTTCCTTAAAGTCTTTATGATTTGTTTCTACTCCACCAGTGCTCAAATATTCTACAACACCTATAATGAAGAGAAAGGTACTTTTTTCATTGTCATATATGAGATACGCTGTACAAAAGGTAATTTTAAAAGGTCATGCAATAGTAAATAGTTTTAAATCACACATATTCCTACTTTCTGAAATGTTTCATTTTTGTACACTTGTCAGAACTTGTCCACATCTATTTTTATGTGTAATCACTGTATACTGAATATTTTACACTTTGCTTTTTTCATTTAATACTGTACCATGTGAACATATGTGTCTTCCCAATTATCTTTCTTTTTTTTTTTTTTTTTTTTTTTGAGACAGAGTCTCACTCTCTTGCCTGGGGTGAGTGCCGTGGTGTCAGCCTAGCTCACAGCAACCTCAAACTCCTGGGCTCAAGCAATCCTACTGCCGCAGCCTCCCGAGTAGCTGGGACTACAGGCATGCGCCACCATGCCCAGCTAATTTTTTCTATATATATTTTTAGCTGTCCAATTAATTTCTTTCTATTTTTGGTAGAGACGGGGTCTCGCTTCTTGCTCAGGCTGGTCTCGAACTCCTGAGCTCAAAACGATCCGCCCTCCTCGGCCTCCCAGAGTGCTAGGATTACAGGCGTGAGCCACCGCGCCCGGCCCCAATTATCTTTCTTTAATGGCTGCATAATTCAACTGGGCTGGTGTACAATATCTGCTAAACTACTTATTTTTAAAAATTCAGGTTTCCACTTTTTAAAAAGAATTAAAGATAACACCATAATAAATATCTTAGTATGCAGGCTTCTGCTTATGCTAAATTATTTAGTTGGTATAAATTCCCAAGATTAGGATTGAACGTGCCATTTTAGAATACTGCCAACTATGGAAGAACATGCCACCAGTTAGTTCCAGAGCCACTTCACCATCCCTGGACACTGTTTTCCCAATTTCTTTTTCTTTTTTTTGGTCCCCTCCCGCCATGTTTTCCCAATTTCTTAAGCATAAGATGGGCTCTGCAAATACATTTTAATTTTCATTTAATTAGTTAACAAGGCTGGACATTTCCCCATGAGTTTGCTATTAAAATACTGTATTTTTCAACTCTGAAAGGGCTGTCAGATGTGTCTTATTTGACTAGATTCTCTCCTTGCCCCCCAGATGCTTTGTAGCTACACAGAGGGTAGAATGCATGCAGAGAATCTGCCAGAAAATAATTCTCAACTACTTCAGTTGCAGTAATCTCCAGACGGCTTGATAAAATGGACTGAAGAATTAGTTCTTAGATACCTTTATTTTCCCTGAAAACAAATTTAACGGTTTCTTTCTTCTTAATGGCTCTTATCAATCGTGATGACAATAATGTGCTACCAAATTTACCTATTCCAAACGTGTTCATTCATCCAAGTCCAAGGAAAAGTATTCTTGTGTGTGAGTATGAAAAAGGAAGAAATATTTAGTTTGATAGTACAAAGGCTATGGTTTATTTTGTCTACTATCTGTGGAAAAGTATTCAAGATCAAGCTTTTTATATTCTACGTTGTGATAAAAATCAGGATCCTTGCTCTTTGTTAAAATCACTTGACTGACTTGTGTTAAGGAGCTCAATTTCCACCTGGAGTTGTCTTTTCCTGATCAAGTCACACACAAAAAAAATTGAGATCCTATAATATATAGTTCAAATTTAAACCGTAATTATATTATCATATGCTGGAATCCCAAAGTAGCTGTTTTAATAAACCTTTCCAGAGTCTGGATTATATATGACTTGGAGATGATAAAATACAACCACCTACGTGTTTACTGAAGATGATTATACTACCCTTCCTCCTTAGGGTTCCATAATACTATTTCATTTTAAAACAGTTTCCCTCGCCCTACACAAAGAAATTTTTAAACCTGTTCATGGCTGCCACTACAAACTGAACTTTCATTTTGACTAAACTTGGAATGATCAGACACAATACATTACAAAAATGTTTTAAGTCAAAAAGCATTCTAATGTAAATTAACATTCTGTTCTTACCAGAGTCTGGCAAAGAATTAAGATCTGCACATAACACAAGTGGAATAGTTCCAAATTCTCCCAATACACTGGATTTGAGGTTTCGAGAAGCTTTATCAATAATGTTCTTCACTTCTGAGAGGAACATCATAGTTTGTACCAACTTCACATCAGAGTATTCAGGGTCCCAATGCATGTGAGCATTAGCCACAAGAATAAGTTGTTTTTCTGTTCCAAGATGTGGCTTTCCAGCTACATTAGATAGAAAGAAAACAAACAGACAAAACCCATCCATCAGTCCATATGTTTTTACAGAATCTGAAAGCAAATAATATCTCAGAGTCTCAGAATAGGAAAGATACCTAAAATTCATCTGACAATTTCCCACCTGACGACTGAATATGCCCTACAACGAATCTAAGAAACAGACATCTGAGCCTCTGGCTGATGCTTTCAGCACAGGGCATTCAGTCCTATCTATTTGGGACAGCTTGATATTTATTTAAAGTTGTCTCCCTGAAACTTTTGGTCTTAGTTTGGATGTCCTAAATCGAGCTTCACAAAATTAAATCTAAACCCTCTTTCTCAGATGTATTTAAGATAGTCATTAAGTTCTCTTTCATCTTTTCTATCCACATTAAATATTCCCAGTTCCAACTGTTCAAGTGAAAGAAGTTTCAGTTCTTAGCATAATGGTCACTTCTAAATATACTTTCAATGTTAAATAAATTGTCCTTTTATCCAAAACTTAACTTTAAAATAATTATTTTAAGTAGATCAGGAAGAGAAGTTAGCTTACATAATAACCTTGATGCCAAGAAATTATGGGAGTATATGGAGTTCCTACCCCTGAGCAGTTATTTTAATGATGATTTACTTCAACATTTTTTTTATGTGAAAAATTCTTAAGAGTAAAAAAAAACATTTTTTTGCTTTATGCCTTTCAAGGTTTGTAATACATTTCTGGGCAATGCTTTCTCATCTTAAGCTTTGTGGCAGAGAAAAAAAGACACGATGTTTTACAAAAGACAAATTCTCACTGAGTTTCTTCAGGTGTTAGACAAGACCATTAATACACAATGAAATTTCTGCTTTCTATTCTTTTTGAAGATGTCTAGTAGGAACTATTAAAAATTTTGGAGGTCAATTTTATAGAAAGTGAAAAGGGTCACTCACATGACATTTCAATCAATTCCTTTCGAAGTTCTAGCAGTACTGCAACTCCAATGTTATCTTTTGTCATGACTCTGTTCAGCATAGCTTCAGACCCTTCTGAATTTGCCATTGCTAGCTGATTAAATTCAACAGTGTGTTTCTGAACCAAAGTAAATCTAAAACGAAAACAAAAACACACACACAAACATAGAATTGGGAATACCAACATGCTAGCTGTGTGGGAAATGTAGTATTCCCAAACTGCCTTAACACATTAGGAAAATCCTCCACATTTAGCACCAAGCTTCCCACATCCATATCAAGTTGTTCTCAGCTTGTTACTGACACAAATAACATCTCAAAAGACATTTGCAACTTAGGAAAATGTAGTCATCTTCTGTTTAGGTTTCATGGTGGAATATTCTATCTTGTAATTTTTAAACAATTCTTGGTTCCCAAGCATGACTTTAAAGAATCCCTCTACCATCCTAGAGGGAATGTTAACTACTACAAGGTGTTTCAATCAACAGTTGGAGTTAATCCCTAGCAAACACCTGAAGAAACAGCAGCACTCTCAGTCTGTCTCCAAAACAAGTTATTTCTGATGATTAAAAAAAAACAAAAAACTCCCCCAAGTCAGCAGCACTGTTTTCTTGGAAAAAATACAGTGCCTCATTCTTTTATTTACCAATTAATTTCCACACCCTTGGCCCCCACCCTGCAAATTCTGAGAAAATTTTCTTTGTTAAAAATAAGATGATGCCTCAGAAGGTGAGGGCAAATAAAACAAGATAAAATAAATAAAAAATAGGAAATTACTAAATTTTAAAAAAGGAAAAAGAAAATTTAAAAAATGACTTACTTTTCTGTCTTGAAGAATATTGCACAGCCATCAACATGTTTTCTTTCTTGTTCTGACATTGTCCTGGCTCTGGACTTAGGACTAAAGAATCCATTATAGCCACGTTCTTTCAGTTCTACCAGAAAAAAACTGTAATACTGTTCCGTTTCAACCTCCTGAAAAATTATAAGTGGCAAAGTTATTTCACAAGACAAAAATCAGTCCCATGTATTAACTCTGTATATACAGTTTGAGAGCTTAAAATAATTTCAAAGAACTGATCTGCAGACTGAAGAATGTAACATCTTTTCAATGTTACTCATCTGAAACCAACCATAACACATACCTGTCACTGTACAGGTACTAGCTGCCAAGGTCAACTCTTTGTTGTCTAGGAATAATGAATGGAAAGACACATACCCCTATGCCCGTACACTGCCTTATATCTTAGAATTGGTGGGGAACAAGAACCACAGAGGTAAAAGGAACTTCGCAATCGTAATTTCAGGCCCACAGGGAGAAAGGGACTTGACCAAGATCATTTACATTATCATGAGAGTCGCACTGACAACTCAAAAGTTACAGCGCACCAGGTCCAGCCCTTTTCCACTATGCCCTGATTATTCTAGCAGCCCTGGTGGTAAGGCAAAATTACACCTGACAATGCCAGAATTTCAGTAGCTCTGCCACCCAATTAAAAAACAGTGTGCGGGGACAACGGAGGGGGAGGAAGGCGAATATTCAGCTGTCACAGCAAATGTTCAAAGCCTGGTCCGCCCCGTTTGTTTATTTGGCAGCACAGTGCTGCAAAGCAGGTCGTGCTCCACAGATTCACTAAAAACAGAAAAAGGCAGTATTTTAAGAACTACAGAAACTAAAACTTCAAATGTGTCAGTGCAATGTATTCCTAGTTTGCTCCTTGCTTTATCAGTGCTAGGGAATTTATGCAATCTAAATACTCTTCTGTATGACTTACCTGAAGACTTATGATATCAGCATTGCAGCTCAAGATTTCTTGAATAATGGCCTTTTTCCTGTAGTCCCAATTTAGTGCCCATGATGGACAGTAGCCATATAACTGCCGGGTCGCATATTTATCACAAAGAACATTATAGCACATGACAGAAAACAAGGCTGTAGGAAAAATAACTTTACTTATTCACACACGTGGCAGGAAAAAAAGTATAATTAATTTCAGTAATAGTTTTCACTTAAATGTTAAGTTTGACTTTATTCATTCAATCTATATTCACTGAAAAGCTACTATATGCCAGACAGGGGGGATACAAATAAACATGGATAACGAACGGAGGACAGATATGTGAACAAGTTAGAACACAGTGCATGACCTCCTGCAGAGGGATGTACGGAAGGTTTGGAAGCTAAAAGACTAAGATCTTGAGCCCTTCAGCCTCGAAGACCTAAGTTCCTCGTTTCTACACTCCGTCCCTCCATACCATCAATCGTTAAAGTAGGATGTGGAAACCTGACAGGAAGTTTCCTTAACAGGCACGTCTAGTTTTCTTCTATAGAGCAACTCTTAATAATTCATGTAAGGCGTTTCACAGACTAAGTTCTCATACACATGCCATGGAAGCTCCCAAACTATTTTCATAAAATTTAGGTTAAAAAGTGATTAGAGGCCATTAGTTCAATTTTTCTCTCAAGTTAGGGTTTTAGCTGTCTTACAACTTTGTAATGTCAAATACATTTCAAATATGCTAGGATTTGTAAACTTCCAATACGGAAAGACTTTGATGTATTTACTACAAATGAATTTGATCAATCCTTTACAGCAGGCTTTCCCAACGGTGGCACTATCGACATTTTGGGTGGGTCAAGTCTTTGCCGTCAGGGACTGCGCTGTGCACTGCAGGATGCTCAGCGGCCTCCCTGGCCTCTACCCACTACATGCCAGCAGCACCTTCCCCAGTTTTGGCCATAAAATTGTCTCCAGACATTGCCAAATGTCCCCTGGGGGATAAAATTAACCCATTTGAGAAGCACTGCTTTATGCATGCTTTCTATAGCATAATATACATCAAGGTAATTAAGTCTTTATTATTACCCACCCAAAGCAAATCAACTCTAAACATTCTATCTTAATGTTGCCCATAATCTAAAGCATGCCAACAATACTATTAGGCTTACAGAGACCAAGTGAAAACAAGAGTGAAAAAAAATAAGGCTACCAACCAGTTGGCCTTGTTCTGTCTGGTTCTTGTAACATAATCCAAGATCTTGGAGGTGGTTGTTCTGTTGAAACTAGTTGAACAGAAAACACAGAATTAAATAATATTCTTACATATCTTCCTAATAAAAAGGTTTAAGCAAATGACCACTTACTTCTTTTTGCAGTACCTGACAAATTATCAAGCAAATAGTTCAGTAGCCTTCTTGTTCCATCTGGTTCCTGATAGAGGTTCAATATATCCTGGGTAAGTGGATTTCCTGGAAATATTTTTTAAATAGGTAAAATGAAACCAAGACAAGTAATAAATATTTCAAAATTTAAAAATGTACCAAAATTATCAGATCATATATTATACAACAATGTAATAGTTACTGGTAAAATACCCAACTATAGAAAATATTGGGTTTTTTCCCTAAGTTTTTGAAGGGTAAAAATGATTCATACCATGTTCTCAAAAAATACACCAAAATCTTTCTATATGGGAAGTTTGAGGTACTCAAAAATGATTATTAATGGAATGTCATCAACTTAGAAATACTCTAGCAGTGCTCAGTATGTGACCTTGCCTCACCAAAACTTTTGACAGCACAGAGGGTTATAATGATTGAAAGTCAGCGAAACTGGGACCGCAGTAGTGGGAAGAGGAATTAGAGAAGGGAAAGATGAAAGCCAGTATGAATGAATCAGAGAATCGAAGGTCTAGAATGCCACGAAGCTAATAAGAAAACATACTAATGGCAAATGTAGTCTTGCACTTTAGATTTTTAAAAATTATACTAAATAAAGTAACAAGATGGCGTAGACTTAGTTTAAGAGTTAACTCACTTCCTTAGTGAGTTAAGGAAAATCCTGGGGCCATGAGTCATTTGTAAATTCAATAACTGTTTTATGCCAACAACGAAAGCAAAGAGTTACATTATCTACAAAAGCCTCAAAACCTCTCAGGATTTCTTATGTACGTATGAGAAATAACAGTACAGCGCAGAGTGCTTCAAAGAGCAAAGTTTCTATCCATGCTACACAAGTGGTGTGTATTATTCTGGATGCCACAGTTTCACTTTAACAAAGACTAGATACATTCTACATATTGAAGAAGGCAGATAAAATGGTGGAAGATCGTAAGCATACCAAATGAAGAAAACGAAAGGATATGGTCTATAAGAATGATTACAACCTAAAGAAAAAAGTGTTTTTTCCCCCTGTTCTCTCATGAAGAGTAGGCTCAGAGGCAGAATGAGGACCAACGGATAAAATCTAACAGGAAAAGCCAACTCAGAGGAGAGGAGGTGGGCAAACAGCAAAACTATTTAAGGTGAAATGTCCTGTGCTACGAGATAGTGGAGTATCCTCCAAATAAGTTGGGTTACATGCATGGGAAAAGCAGTGAGGTAGGTTTACCTTTAAGATCTCTTTCAGTTTTAAGATTCTAGGATTCCAAGAATTATAAGAGTAAAAATGTGCTGCTCTAAGTGCAAAGTATTTCTTTGTAGGAAGATAAGTTACAAGGGCATCATTCCCTCACATGTGTACAGTTCTTTACAGCTACCACAGGCTTTTCAAATTTTCATTTAGTCAAAATTCTATGAGATAGGTACAGTCATAACCTGAAAGTTATCAGGACCCTTTCTTAAGCATATCTTGAGAAAATGAAGCCAACCAAAAACTTCTCAACACCAGGCAAGCAGCTATTCTAACCAGACCTACACTGATGCTGTTTTTTTGTCACTTTCTAGTGCAAGAGATATTTAGAGGTGACTGCTGAGTACTTGTAACTATATGATCCTCCCTTTTAAGATCTTTCTTATTAAACTAAAAACCATCCCCAAAGACATTTATTACTTTCTAATAAATGCATTTGAAGCCCAATGGTGTATTTCTCCCATGTCTGCTTGCTTTCGGGAATTCCTTTAAATTTAAAATTAATCTGCTCTTCCCTACCTAGAAAAAGAAAATATTATACATAGGGTAAAGTTAACAACAACAAAATTCTGGAATTAAAGCATGGCATTGAGTCCTCAGAAGAAAGAAACAAAAGTAAATGAGAGAAGTTGCTTCAGGGCAGATGGAATAAACATACTTTTCTCTATTCCTCCCACTAAGTACAATTAAAAATCCTGTACATTATGTGTAAAGCAAACATAAGAATCTGAAAGAAGAGAGAAGGCAGAATGGCTAGAGAACTCAGAACCTGAGGAATGACAAAGTGGTGAGTTTCCTGAGTTTACTTCTTGCCTCATTTATGCCAGGCATGGAGCTAAAACCAGCAACACAAAAACACCAATTGGTGCAGACCAAAAAACACCCAACAAAAGCCAAAGGACAGTCCGGGCACGGTGGCTCATGCCTGTAATCCTACCATTCTGGGAGGCTGAGGAGTGAGGATAGTTTGAGCTCAGGAGTTCGAGACCAGCCTGAGCAAGAGCAAGACCCCATCTCTACTAAAAAAAATAGAAAGAAATTACCTGGACAACTAAAAATGTATACAGAAAAAATTAGCCGGGCATGGTGGCGCATGCCTGTAGTCCCAGCTACTCGGGAGGCTGAGGCAGGAGGATCGCTTGAGCCCAGGAGTTTAAGGTCGCTGTGAGCTAGGCTGACACCACGGCACTCTAGCCCAGGCAACAGAGTGAGACTCCATCTCAAAAAAAGAAAAAAGATAAAAGCCAAAGGATCAGGAAAGGGCTGCGTAAAAAGATAAAAGCTTTAGATAAGAACCACTCTACTCCAGCTAAACACCAAAGAAAAAATGTGGCCCATCTCATCCATGACAGCAAAGACCAAGTGGGCAGTCTAGACTTCCGCCCTAGTAAGAAAGCTAGGAGGTGCTCCAGTGCCCCTCCTGGGGCAGTATCAGAGCCAACTTCAGTCCCCTCCAGGCAACCACAAGCTCCTCCTCCTCAGTGAGTACTGAGGCTTCCTTCACCTCCTCTGCTGTCAGAGGTGGCCAAATAGTCAAGACTTTCACATCTCCCAGGTAACGAGGCCACGTCAATGCAGTGTCCGTGGAGACTGTGGGGAGCCAAAGTTGCCACCCCTGCCCAGCAGTACTGACAGGTGTCAACAGAGGCTAAGTGGAACCTGAACTTCTACCTCTGCTGGCAGTAAGGAGACAGTGCCACTGCTCCTCTTGCCAGAGCAGCGTTAGAGAAAGCCAGCTACAATAAAGTTGAAATAAAATACAGTCTCATAACATAATACGAGTAAGTCCAGTTTCAAGTGAAAATCGCTCATCACACCAAGAACCAGGAAGATTTCAAACGAAAAGAGATGAACAACAGACTCTAATACTGAGATGACAGAAACATTAGAACTAGATGACCAAGATAAAGCAGTCATGATAAAAATGCTTCAATGAGAAATTACAAACATGCTTGAAATAAATGAAAAACCAGGAAGACTTAGCAAAGAAAAACAAAGTTCTGGCAAATAAAGAAAATACATTAGAAACCAAATGGAAATATTAAAACCAAAAAATAAAAAGCTCAGTAGATGGGCTCAACAGCAGAGTAGAGGGAAAAAGGAATCCGTGAACCAGAAGACAGAACAATAAAAAATAATGACCCCATCTGAACAACAGAAAGAAAACAAACCCCCCTCCCTCCAAAAGAACAGAGCCTCCAGGACTCGTGGGATTGTAACAAAAGATTTAATGTTTATGTCATCAGGGGCTTGGAAGCAAAAGAGAAAGAAGATAGTACTGAAAAGCATTAAAAAATAATAATAAATAACCACCCAAAACTCTCAAACCTTGGCAAGAAATATAAACCTACAGATTCAAGACACTGAGTGAAGCCCCAAACAGGAAAAAACCAAAGGAGCCCACACAGCAAGCAAGACATATCATAATTAAACTTCTGAAAACAAAAGAAAAAGAAACAAATTTTAAAAGCAGCTAGAGAAAAATGACACCTTATCTGTAGGGGAAAAAAATATTTGAATGATAGCTGATTTCTCATCACAAACCACAGAGACCAAATGGAAGTGACACAATATTTTTCAAGTGCTGAAAGAAAAAAAACCTGTCAAACCCAGATGCCTATATTCAGTGAAAATATCCTTCGGGAATAAAAGAGAAATAAAGATATTCTCGGATGATGAAAAACCAAGAGAAGCTGCTGTCAGTAGATCTGCCCTAAGGAAACCAATAAAGGAAGTTCTCTAAATAGAAAGGAAATGATAAAAGAACAAACCTTGGAACATTAGAAAAGAAGAAAAAAGATGGTAAACAAAAAATATGGGCAAATATGTGCTTTCCTTCTCTTACACTTTTTTTTTTTTTAGACATGGCCCTGGCTAGAGTGCCATGGCATCGGCCTAGCTCACAGTAACCTCTAACTCCTGAGTTCAAGCGATCCTCCTGCCTCAGCCTCCCGAGTAGCTGGGACTACAGGCGTGCGCTACCATGCCTGGCTAATTTTTTCTACATATTTTTAGCTGTCCAACTAATTTCTTTCTATTTTTAGTAGAGACGGGGGTATCACTCTTGCTCAGGCTGGTCTTGAATTCCTGACCTTGAGCGATCCACCCGCCTCGGCCTCCCAGAGTGCTAGGATTACAGGTGTGAGCCACCACGCCTGGCCTCCTCTCACACTTTCTAAATCACGTTTGGCAGTTAAAAAAAAATTATGTAACACTGATGTGATTCTACATGTGTATATATATAGAGGAAATGTTTTAGACAATTACATTATAAATGGGGGCGAACAGAAGGATGTAAATAGAGTTAAGGTTTCTGTGTTTCACTTAAACTGGTAAAAAGACAATAGGAGAATCTCCAAGCACTGGAAAATTCTAAATAATCCACAGGTCAAAGAGAAAGTCTCAAGGGAAATTTTTAAATGTACTGAGCAAGTGAAAATGAAAATATAACCATTTTAAAACCTGTGGCTGGGCATAACTAAAGCAGGGCTGGGAGATACATTAGAAAAGAGGAAAAGTCTCAATCCAATAATCTAAACTACCACCTCAAGAATCTAGAGAAAAAGAACAAAATAAACCCAAAAGCAAAAAGGAAGGAAATACCAAAGAGCAAAAACTCATGAAACTGAAAACTGAAAAATAGAAGAAATTTTTAAAAAAGCTCTTTCTTTGAAAATATCAGTAAAACTGACACACGTAGCAAGACTGACAAAGAGAAAAGACAAAAATATCAGGAACGAAACAGGGTACCACTATAGACCATGCAGACAGCCAAAGGATAAGGGAGCATTATGAACAACCATATGTGTGTGTGTGTGTGTGTGTGTGTGTGTGTGTGTGTGTGTGTGTATACATATGGACCACTTCCTCAAAAAAAAAAACTGTCACAACTAACTCATTATGAGAAATAGATAATTTGAATTGTCTTACAGCTATTATGAAAATGAATTTGTAATTTTAAAATGACCAAAAAAGAAATCTCCAGGCCCAAATGTTTTCACTGGAAAATTCTAGCAAACACTTAAAGAATTAGTATCAATTCTACAGAATTTCTTCCGGAAGACGGAAGGGCATACTTTCAAATTCATTACATGAAGCTGATACTACTCTGCTACCATAAACAGAGTATAAATAGAAAACAAACAAACCAAAACTATAGACAAACAACCCTCATGCATACAGATGCAAAAATTCTTAAGATGACATGATTTTCTACATAGAAAAGCCTAAGAAGTCTACAAAAAAACCAAAAACCTTCTAGAACTCCTGGAAGTGAGTTCAACTAAATGGCAGGAAATAAGATAAACATTTAAAAATCCATTGTACAGTCATGCACCACATAATGCTTTGGTCAACGATGGACCACATCCTGTAAGACTATAATATTGTATTTTACTGTACCATTCTATGTTTAGATACACAAACTTACAGCAGCCTACAGTACTCAGTATAGTAATATGCTATACAGGTTTGTAGCCTAGGAGCAATAGGCTATCCTATATAGCCTAGGTGTGTAATAGCCTATACCCTCTAGGTTTGTGAAAGTATGCTCTGTGATGCTTGCACAGCGATGAAATCATCTAATGATGCATTTCTCAGAACTATCCCTGTGGTTAAGCAACAGAAGACTACTTCTATATACTTGGAATAACATGCATGGACAGCAAATTTTACAATACAATAACATTTAAAATCGCTCAAAACAAAAACAAAAAGACTTAGGTATAAACCTAACAAAACAAGTACAGGACTTACATGCCCAAAACTACAGAACACTGATGAAAAAAGTCAATGAGGATCTAAATAAACAGAGACATACAGCATGTTTGCAGATTGAGTGACTTGACACAGTAAAGATGTCAATTCTCCCAATCTGATATACAGGTTTAACATAATTCACATCATATTCCCAGCAATATTTTTTTTGCAACAATAGACAAGATTAAAGTTTATAAAGAAAGGCAAAGAGAAACTAGAAGAGCTAAAACAATTTTGAAAAAGAAGACTAAAGTTGAGGAATCAGTCTACTCTATTAAGACGTACAGAGCTACTTACAGAGCTACAATTAACTGTGTTTGTTGGAAGGACAGACACATAGATCAATGGAACAGAACAGAGAACCCAGAAATAGATCCACACAGATATGCCCAACTGATTTTTGACAAAGGTGCAAAAACAATTCAACAGAGGTAAGACAGTCTATCCAAAAACGGTGCTGGAGCCATTGGAACATCCATAGCAAAATAAATAAATAAATAAATCTTAAACTAATCCTCACATATTTTAACTCAATTTCAAATCAAAGTGGATCACAGACTTAAATGGAAAACATAAAACTTTTGGAGCAAAACGTAACAGGAGAGGCCAGGCGCGGTGGCTCACGCCTGTAATCCTAGCACTCAGGGAGGCCGAGGCGGGCGGATTGTTGGAGCTCAGGAGTTCGAAACCAGCCTGAGCAAGAGTGAGACCCCGTCTTTACCAAAAATAGAAAGAAATTAATTGGACAGCTAAAAACATATATAGAAAAAATTAGCCGGGCATGGTGGCGCATGCCTGTAGTCCCAGCTACTCGGGAGGCTGAGACAGCAGGATTGC